>VSMD01115535.1:0-55971 GCA_008750895.1 Mirza zaza | reverse complement strand
ATAGGTGAGGTAGATTACTGTTCATTCTGTTGGGTTGGATGTTGTTGCTATGATTTCCGTCTTGAGCCATTGTAGTACCTGGCCTTTAATCTTTGGGTTTTGGTTGTTTTTATATTCGTGGGTTATTATTATGGTGTTCCGTGCATAATGCTGTTTTGAGTACTTCTTGTAGGGCTGGTCTTGTCTTGGTGAATTCTCTGAGCTTTTGCTTGTCTGAGAATGTCTTTATTTCTCCTTCATATACGAAGCTTAGTTTTGCAGGGAATAAGATTCTAGGGTGGGCATTGTTTTGTTTCAGAAGAGTGAGAATGGGGCCCCAGTCTGTCCTTGCTTGTAAAGTCTCATTAGAGAAGTGTGGTGTTATTCGAATTGGCTTTCCCTTGTAAGTTACTTGCTTCTTTCGTCTTACAGCTCTTAAAAGGGCCTCTTAAGTTGATATTTTGGTCAGTCTGATGACTGCATGTCGTGACGTCTTCCTATTTGCATTGAATCTCCCAGGGGTCCTCTGAGCTTCTTGAACTTATATATTGAGATTATTAGCAAGGCCTGGGAAATTTTCCTCTATTATATCTTCAAATAGCTTGTCCAACCCTTGAGTGTTGTCTTCTTCCCCTTCTGGTAACCCTATGACCCTCACATTAGGTTTCTTCACATAATCCGACAGCTCCTGTAAGCTTTGCTCTTTTCTCTTGTTTCTCTGCTTTATTTCTGTGACTGTTTTATTTAATTGGAGGGTGTTGTCTTCAATCTCTGAGATTCTTTCTTCTGTTTGGTCTACCCTGTTCTTGAGACTTTCCACTGTATTCTGTAGTTCCCTTACTTGATTCTTCATTTCCAGGAGTTCGGTTAAACTTTTCTTCATTGTGTCTATTTATTTAGTGAACTTTTTTTCTACATCCTAGAGGCTTTTTGTGGTTATTTTGTGCTGGTTATTGAGTTGTTCTTGCAGGTCAGTGAGTGTTCTTATGATCCACATACGAAATTCCTCTTCTGTCATTTTGGTTGCCTGATTTTGGTGGGTGTCCATTTCTAGGGGGCTGGGGCTCCTCTTTGGGGGTGTGCGTTCCGATTGGTTCTTCATATTTCCGGAGTTCCTTCGCTGATTTCTTCCCATGTCGATCAGTTGTTGTTTCTTTTCTTTAGGATTTTGTTTGGGTATTCACACGCCTTGTTTAGTGTCTGAGCCGGTAGGTGGTGTCTGTGGGTGAGATTCGACCACTCCCTGTATAATGAGTCAGTAGGTGTCATTAAAAGGGTGTGCAGGATGCTCTCCCTGTCAGTAGGTGTCGCCTGCTTGGAGGAACAGGCTACGCTGTTGTTTTTGTGTCCTGTTATCGGCTCTTGCTCCTGAAGAGAGAACTCTAGTGCCTCAGGTGGTGGATGGGGCCCTGGGACTTCCAAGTGTGTCCTTTTCTCCTCTTTAGTGAGGGCTGGTCTAGGAGAGAGTCTGGGCGGAGCTGAGTTGGGTAAGCCTGCCCTCAGTCACCACCAGTGTCGTCAGCAGGGGTCAAAGTTCTGTTCTCTGCTTCCAGGCAAAGCTGACAGGGAGGGGCTGGAATAGCCCCACTCAGTCAGAGAGTCTGCGTGTGGGGGTGGGGCTGTCTGAGACCCGCAGTCTGGAGTGAGCCTGGCCTCTTTCCACCGTCCCCAACTCCGCAGCTACTCCTGGGCCTCTGTCAGCAGGCCAGACCACACGCCACCTGGCCTCCCCTGGCTGTGATGCCGGCGGGGAGGTTCCCTGCGCAGGAACGCCACCTGGGCTGGGCGCACGTCCTCCCTTTGGGGGGAGGGTTGTCCTCTAGGACGCTGATCTGCCCCTGAAGGCACACACACCTCAGCAGGCTGTTCACGTATATCCCTTCTGTGCCCCGGGCAATGCGAGGCCTCGGTGTACGGGATGTGGTCTGCAGGTCTGCCCTCTGGGTCCCAGAGTTCAAACTTTGTCCCCACCAGGGAGACGAGTGCCTGTCCCAATTCACCCAGAGGGAGCCCAAGCTGGGTCTATGTCTCTCAACCTCAGGCTCTGCCCGGTTCTCCTGGGATCACCGTGCCAGCAGCACCTGTTAGGGCTGGCGGGCAGAGAGCTCACAGTCTGAGTTCCCTTTCGTCAGCTGTTGTAGGGCCCCAAAAGGGAAGGTCCCGTTCCCTGGAGGTGCCTCCGGCTGGTGGCTATATTGTCTCTCTGTCTCTCTGGGCAGCCGCGGGTAGGGTTGGGGGAGTGGAGGAGGAGGCAATATGGCGTCTGCTGCACGGCTTGGGTCTGTGCATACGGAGGTGCCCCGAGGGAGTCGGGAGCCTGGTGCTGCGTCCGCTACTGGCTTACCGCTCATTGGTGGCATTTGTCGCAGGTCCCTCTGCTTGCTGGGGAGCCCACCAGCTGTCCGGGATGCAGGGGAGGGGAAACGGCAGATCCACCTACCCTTCCCGCTGGTCTCCGGGCTGCTCCGGCGGTCCCAGCCTCCAGGTCTCCTCCGCGACCTCCTCCCGTGGTCTCAGGTACTCCTCCTGCCGACCCTCATCTGATGTAGGCTCGTCTTCTTGCTTCTTTCTTCTAATTTCTTCTAGAATCTGTCTTTTCTTCAGAGACACTCTGTCTGGCGGTGTTTCTCATCCGCCATCTTCTGGGCGGGGCCACATATACCACGTTTTTATTAATCCACTCATGAATTGATGGGCACTTGGGTTGTTTCCACAGTTTTGCAATTGTGAATTGTGCTGCAATAAACATTTGAGTATAGTTGTCTTTTTTGTAGAGTGTCATTTGATCTTTTGGGTAGATACCCAGTGGTGGAATTGCTGGATCAAATGGTAGAACTACTTGTATCGCTTTAAGGTATCTCCATATTGCTTTCAGAGGTTGGACTAGTTTGCAGTCCCACCAGCAGTGCAGGAGTCTTCTTATCTCTCCACACCCATGACAGCATTTATTGTTTGCAGTCTTTTTAAAAATATTTTTATTGCCTCATATTATGGGGTACAATTATTGTTATGGTTACATATCTTGATCTTGCCCCCTTCCCCCACCCCGCTATGCCCGAGCTTCAAGCGTGTCCAGCCTCCAAATGGTGGTCACCGCACCCACCATGTAAGTGCGTACCCTTCCCCTCCTCCCCCCTTCCATCTGCCCACCTCCCAATAACATATTTTTTTTTAGACATTTTGGTTACAGTGTATATCTTTGCCTCTCTCTAAAAAAGGATAGAGGCAATCCCTTTGCCTTGACAATCAGTGCTCCTTAACATGTGGGTCTTCCCCCCAATCCCTGTTGAACACTACCATAGTTTTAGTCAGTCAGTACCAATTAGATGGCGAGTAGATGTGTACCCCAATTTCCAAATCTTGTGTCATCTCGCTTTGTATTACAGATTTAAGCTTAATCCAGGATAGTATAAACGGTGCTAGCTCACTGTCATTTCTTAGGATTGAGTAATATTCCATTGCGAACATATACCACATTTTATTTATCCACTCATGATTTGACGGTCACTTGAGTAGTTTTTGATAAAGGCCATTCTCACTGGAGTTAAGTGATATCTCATTGTAGTTTTGATTTGCATTTCCCTGATGGTTAGAGATGTTGAGCATTTTTTCCTGTTTTTTGGCCATTATTCTGTTCCTTTGAAAAGTTTCTGTTCATGTCCTTTGCCCATTTTTGATGGGGTTGTTTGATGTTTTATTGCTGATTTTCCTGAGTTCTAAATAAATTCTAGTTATCAGCCCTTTATCAGATATGTAGCTTGCAAAACTTTTCTCCCATTCTGTGGGTTGTCTGTTTTCCCTCTTGACAGTTTCTTTGGCTGTGCAGAAGCTTTTTAATTTTGTCAGGTCCCATTTATTTATTTTTGTTGCTGTTATGATTGCCTTTGGGGTCTTCTTCATAAATTATTTACCTAGGCCAGTGTCAAGAAGAGTTTTTCCAACATTTTCCTCTAGAATTCTAAAAGTTTCACAAGTAAGGTTCAAGTCTGTTACCCAGTGTGAGTTGATTTTTGTTAGAAGTAAATGGTGTGGGTCTTGTTTCAGTCTTCTACATGTGGCTATTTAGTTTTTGCAGCACCACTTACTGAATAAGGATTCTTTTCCCCAGTGTATGTATCTGTCTGCTTTGTGGAAGATTAGTTGGCTATATGGGGATGGTTTTATATCTGGGTTCTCTGTTGTGTTCCACTGGTCAATGTCCCTGTTCTTGTGCCAGAAAAAGACTGTTTTAATGACTATAGTATAGTTTGAAGTCTGGTAAATTGATACCTCTTATTTTTTTTTTTTATTGCCTAGAATTGATTTTGTTATACAGGGTCTTCTCTGGTTCCATACGAAGGGTAAAATTATTTTTTCTATATCTGTGAAAAATGATGTTGGTATTTTGATAAAGATTCCATTGATTCTGCAGGTAACTTTGATAGTTATTTTATCAATGTTAATTCTGCTGACCCTTGAACATGGTATATTCTTCCATCTGTTTATGTCCTCTCCTATTTCCTTCTTGAGTGTTTCGTAGTTCTTCCTGTAGAGGTCTTTTACCTCCTTAGTTAAATATATTCCAAGGTACTTTATTTTCTTTGTTGCTATTTTGAAGGGAATTGAGTCTTTGATTTGGTTCTCACTTGTACTGTTGTTGGTGTATATGAATGCCTCTGATTTCTGTGTATTGATTTTGTATCCTGAGATTTTACCAAACTCATTTATCAATTCAAGGAGTCTCTTTGTTGAATCCTTGGTGTTTTCTAGGTATAATATCATGTCATCAGCAAAGAGTGAGAGTTTGATCTCTTCTGCTCCCATTTGGATGCCCTTAATTCCGCTCTCTTGTCTTATTGCTATAGCAAGGACTTCAAGCACTATGTGGAATTGAAGTGGAGATAGTGGGCAACCATGTCTTGTTCCAGTTCTTAGTGGGAATGCTTTCAATTTTTCCTCATTCGGTATGATATTGGCTGTGGGTTTGTGATATATGGGTTGTATAAGTTTTAGGTAAGCACCATCTATGGCTGTTTTGTTGAGCATTCTTTTCATAAAAGGGTGTTGAATTTTGTCGAATGCTTATTCTACGTCTATGGAGAGGATCATACGGTCTTTGTTTTTGCTTCTGTTTATGTGGTGAATTACATTTATAGATTTGCATATGTTAAACTATCCCTGCATCCCTGGGATGAAGCCCACTTGGTTGTGATGGATTGTTTACTTGACAAGCACCTGAATTCAATTGGCTAGGATTTTGTTGAGAATTTTTGGATCTATATTCATAAGATATTAGTCTATAGTTTTCTTTTATTGTTGTATCCTTTCCTGGTTTTGGTGTCAGGGATATGTTTGCTTCATAAAATGTGTTGGGGAGGATTCCAACCTTCTCTATGTTGTGAAATAATTTCTGCAGGATAGGCAACACTTCTTCCTTGTAGGTGTGGTAAAATTCGGGGGTGAAACCATCTGAATTCCACTTTTTCCAACCTTTTCTATGTTGTGAAATAATTTCTGCAGGATAGGCAACACTTCTTCCTTGTAGGTGTGGCAAAATTCGGGTGTGAAACCATCTGGTCCAGGACTTTTCTTTTTAGGAAAATTTTTATTGATGTTTCAATTTCAGTACTTGATTAGTCTGTAATCAAGGTCTGTTCAGGAATTCCACTTTTTACTTGTTGATTCTAGGGAGGCTGTGTGTATCTAAGAAATTGCCCATTTCCTCCACATTTTCCAATTTGCGTGCATAGAGGTTTTTGTAGTATTCATGATTTATATATTGTATCTCTGTGGCATCTGTTGTAATTCTCCCTTATTGTTCCTGCTGGATCTTATTAGAGACTTGTCTTTTATGCTTTTTGTTAGTCTAGCCAAAGGTGTGTCAATTTTTTTAGTTTTTCAATGAACCAACTTTCTGTATTGTTAATTTTCTGTATGGTTTTCCTCTTGTCATTTTCGTTTAGTTCTGATTTGATCTTAATTCTTTCAGTTCTTCTATTGGGTTTGGGGTTGGTCTGTTCTTCTTTTGCTAGCTCTTTGAGATGATTCATTAGGTTGCCTTTTTGTGATCTTTTAGACTTTTGGATATAGGCATTTGTGGAAATAAACTTTTCTCTCAGGACTGCTCTATCTGTTTCCCACTGTTTTTGATAACTTGTATCTCCTTTGTCATTTAGTTCAAAGAATATTTTGATTTCCATCTTGATTTCCTCTTTTATGAAGAGGTATTCAGCAGAAGGTTTTTTAGTTTCCATGACTTTGTGTAGAAATGAGAGTTCCTGTTAGGGTTGATTTCTACTTTTATTCCATTGTAATCTTAAAAGATATATGGTATAATTTATGTTTTTTCAAATTTTGTGAGACATGCTTTGTGTTCTATGATATGGTCAATCTTAGATAATGACCCATGAGCTGATGAGAAGAACTTATATTCAGTGGTTTTGGGGTAGAATGTCCTGTAAATGTCAGGCCCATTTTTTTCCAGATTTCTGCGTAAGTTTATTATTTCTTTGTTGATTTTCTGTTTGGAGGATCTGTCCTGTGCTGTCATTGGGGTGTTAAAATCTCCGACTAATATGGTGCTGTGGTTTATCCATTTGTTTATATCAAGTAGAGTTTGCTTTATGAATCTGGGTGCACCACGTTTGGGTGCATATATATTTAGAATTGTTATGTCTTCTTGTTGAACTGTACCCTTCACCATTATATAGTGATCTTCTATGTATTTTATTACTTTTATTGATTTAAAAACTAAGTTATCTGTAATCAGCACCGCCACACCAGCTTTCTTTTGGCTTCTGTTTGCTTGAAATATTGTTCTCCACCCCTTTACCTTTAGTCTACATGCATCCTTGCAGGTTAAATATGTTTCCTGAAGGCAGCAGATACTTGGCTTCTGTTTTTTCATCCATTCAGCCTGGCTATGTCTCTTAAGTGGGGAGTTGAAGCCATTCACATTCATTGAGATAACTGATAGGTGGGGCCGATTTCTATTCATTATGTTGTGTTGAACTTTGTTGCTTTGTTTTCTCTCTTGATCCATTGTGGTTTCTGGGCTTTGATCTTTAGCTTTTGAGTAGATTTATATTCGTGAGTATTTATTGTGTTGATACGTGGGTAACACTGTTTTGAGTACTTCTTGGAGGGATGGTCTTGTCTTGGTGAATTCCCTCTGTCTTTGCTCATCTGAGAATGTCTTGGTTTCTCCTTCGTGTACAAATCTTAGTTTTGCTGGGAATAAGATTCTAGGCTGGGCATTATTCTGTTTCAGAAGAATAAGTATGGGGCCCCAGTCTCTCCTTGCTTGTAAAGATTCAGTAGAGAAGTGTGGCATTTTTAGGATTGGCTTTCCTTTGTGTGTCACTTGCCTCTTTTGTGTTACAGCTTGTGGAAGGGCTTCTTTATTTGATATTTTCATCAGTCTGATGACTCTGTCGTGATGTCTTCCTGTTTCCATTGAATCTCACAGGGGTCCTCTGAGCTTCTTGAACTTGTATATTGAGATTTTTACCAAGGCATGGGAAATTTTCCTCTATTATATCTTCACAGAGCTTGTCCAGCCCTTGAGTGTTTTCTTCTTCCCCTTTGGGTAACCGTATAACCCTCACATTAGATTCTTCACATAATCCCACATCTCTTGTATGCTTTGCTCTCTTCTCTTGTTTCTCTGCTCTATCTCAGTGGCTGATTTATATAATGGAAGGTATTATCTTCAATCTCTGAGATTCTTTCTTGTGTTTGATCTACCCTGTTCTTGTGGCTTTCCACTGTATTTTGTAGTTTCCTGAATTGATTCTTCATTTCCAGGAGATCAGTTAGGCTTTTCTTTATTGTTTCAATTTCTTTAGTGAAATTTTGTTCCACGTCCTAGAGTCTTTTTGCATTTTCTTTGTGTTGATTTTCCAGTTTTTCTTGCAACTCTTTGATTTTCTTACAATCCACACTCAAAATTCTTCTTCTGTCATTTTAGTGGTCTGATTTTGGTTGGGTCCATTTCTAACGAGCTGGTGTTCCTCTTTGGTGTTGTGTTTTCCGTTTGAATTTTCATATTTCCAGAGTTCTTTCACTGATTTCTTCCCATCTGGATGAGTTGTTGCTTCTTTCCGTTAGGTTTTCATTTGGGTATGACACATCCTGTTTAGTCTGTGAGCCAATAGATGGTGGTTGTGGGTGAGATTCAACCACACACTGTATGATGAGTCAGTATGTGCTGTGAAAAGGGTGTGCAGAATGTCTTTTCTGTCAGTAGGTGGTGCTTGCTCAGAGGAACAGGCTACACTGTTGTTTTTGTGTCCTGTAACCAGCACTTGTTCCACTGGAGAGGCACTGTAGTGCCTCAAGTGGGGCTCTGGGACTTCCAGGTGTGTCCTTATTCTCAACCTCAGTGAGGGCTGGTCTTGGAGTGAGTCTGGGCGGAGCTGGGTTGGTTAAACCTTCCCTCAGGCACCACAAATGCTGTTAGTAGGGGTCAAATTTCTGTTCTCTGCTTCCGGGCAAAGCTGTCAGGGAAGGGCTGGAATGGCCCCACTGAGTCTTAAAGTCTGTGTGGGGGGGTGAGGTCATCTGAGACCCACAGTCTGGAGTGGGCCTTGCTTCTTTCCATCCTCCTCAACTTGGTGGCTTCTCCTGGGCCTCTGTCAGCAGGCCAGACCTCACGCCACTGGGTCTCCCCTGAGTGTGATGCGGGCTGGGAGGTTCCCTGCACAGGGTCGCCACCTGGGCTCTGCACAGGGCCCTGCCTTGGGAGGAGGGTTGCCCTCAAGGATGCTGATCTGCTCGTAAAGGCACATACACCTCAGTAGACTGTTCACGAATATCCCTTCTATGCCCTGGGCAATGCGAGACCTTGATGCGTGGGATCTGGTCCCCAGGTCTGACCTCTGGGCCCTGGAATTCAATCCCTCATCCCACCAGGGAGAGGAGTGCAAGTCCCAATTCACCCACAGGAGCCCAAGCTGGGTCGATGTCTCTCAGCCTCAGGGTTTGCCCCGCTCTCCTGGAATAACTGGGCCAGCAGCACTTGGGAGGGCTGGCAGGTAGGGAGCTCATAGTCTGAATACCCTCAGTCAGCCCAAGGGCCCCAAAAAGGATAGTTCGGTTCCCTCACGATGCCTCCAGCTGGTGGCTATATTGTCTCTCTTGGCAACTGCGGTTAGGTTCAGGGGAGGGGAAAGTGTAGCAATACGGCGCCTGCCTCGCAGCTCGGGTCTGTGCACAGGGAGGTACCCTGAGGGGGTTGGGAGCCTGGTGCCACATCTGCTACAGGCTTACCGCTCACTGGTGATGGCTATCTCTGGGCTGGTGTTTGCAGGTCTCTCCACTCGCTGAGGAGCCCACTAGCAGCCCGAGATGCAAGGGAAGGGAAAGTTAAATTCTCCACCTACCCTTGCCACTGGTCTCCAGGCTACTCGGGAGGTCTCTGCTTCCAGTTCTCCTCCACAACCTCGTCCTGTGGAGTCTCCCGTAGTCTCTGGACCCCTCCTTCTGACCCCTGGCCAATGTATGCTTGTCTGCTTGCTTCTTTCTTCTAAGTTCTTCTAGAAACTGTCTTTTTTGCAGAGACACTCTGCCTGGTGGTGTTTTTCGGCCACCACTTGCTCCGCCCCTTCATGTATCTTTGTTTTAAAAAATATATATTATAGTTGTCTACTTCCACTTAAGGACTATCTGCTCTAATACCATGGTTGTTTGCTTTTGTATTATGGCTCTATGTATGGAACTGTGGACTTAAGTTCATGTGTCATGAATATAATGATTCTAATTCTCCGATTCTACACCTTTGTTATGGTCTTTGCTTTCCGCTTCATTTGTCATCCACTATTTTTTATTTTTTTGTCACCATGGCTATCATTGTCAGAAACTTTACTTTTCCTGTGTCATGGGCATCAAGGCAAACAATTGTCATGTTTGACCGTGTAATATGGTTAGCTGCTTATCCGTATGGCCATTGGAACATTCACTACTTCTGTGCCATGAGTACCTACTTCAGCACCATGGTCATCTGAGCATGCGCTAAGGTTTATTTGTCATGGTAGTATATACTATACTGAATCACACTATATGTTCCTATACCATGGTCATCTGAGCACATACCATGGTCATATTGGCACAACTCATAGGCTACTGGTCCCATATTTAACCGTTTCCTCTCGTTTGCTTTTTTCTCGATTCCTTTAATCTACTCGGAATTTAGTTTTTTAAATATCCCAGATTTTACAAAGTGTGGCAGTAGAATACAAAACTGGAGTTTCTTTTCATACAAACTTATTTACTTGGATTTTTTTATATTTCAAATTATTGATACATTCAAAGAATAATTTTAATCTCTATAATTTTTTCTAACCGTGTTGAGTCACACTCGACATCTGAGTGCAAAGGGTTAAATTATATATGTGGTTATCTTCTCCTGAAGCATTGCCCTTTGCCATTCTAATATAATTCTCTACACATCCAAGCAAGCAACATGGCCTTCTTCTGCTCTTAAATTATAAGTATCTGCTTTTATGTAAGAAGTGCTTATGCACATAAACCTAAACCATGCTTATTCTGTCATATATCACAATTTTTGAGACTATATTAGCTATGTGTTATAAAGACACCAGTGATTGGATTTGGGGTCTATCCTAATCCAATATGACCTCACCTTAACTTGATTATATCTACAAAGACCCTGTTACCAAGTAAAGTCACACCCATAGATACTGGGGGTTAGAACTTCTACATCTCTTTTTTGGGGACCATAATTCAACCCATAATAATATTTACACTTGAAGACATTTGCTTTTGTATTATGGCCTTTAAATTTTGTATATGATCATCTGAATAAGTACCACAATTTGGTTGTTTTTTCACATATCACTAATGTTTGAGCATGATCTGTGATTGTCTACTTTCTATGTCCTGGTTATCATATTGTGCAGCATTGTTACTAACTCATATATGGATCACATCTGTCTCCTACTTTAACATTGCTCTTTTCTCCCATACCATATCCCAAAGCTCCTGTATTTTGGATATTTTTTTGTGATATGTCTGTCCTCTTGTGGCATCTTTCATACCTCACATTTTGGGGTGTCAAATTGTGCCTGATGATCAGATGTTCAAACGTAAGAGGTGGCTGTTCATGTACAATAGCCATCTGATCTTATGGCATGGGGTCTTATTTTGTACGCTTGTCATCTTATTCTTGCCTGAATATTTGATTCTATGTTATGGATATTGGATAGTGACATGCATCTGAATGAATATCACTCCTGTAGGATACTTAACTGCTTTTTATTGTACATGTTTACTCATTGACTGTGATCTCCTTCTGTGTGGAGAATGACAACTTCTATAACATGGATATTAGTTCTTGGATTGTGGTCATTAGCTCCTTCCTGCACAATGGGTGTTTCTTCATATTTTCTGTCTGCTCCTGTACCATGTCTACTGACTGTATCATACCTATTAACTCATGTACTAGCATAAATTGAGTTTATATCAGGCCCAGACATAAATGCTGCATAGTCATTCAACATGGTTATTTTTTTACAAAGCATTATGTCCATGTGAGTCTCCTTTTATACTATTGTCATCTTCTTTTGTACCAAAGTCATTGATTCTTTACATGGTTATTTTTTATTACATATCATGTCTACCTAAGAATTATACCATAGTCTATTTCTATACCATGTTCATCTATACCTGTATCATAATTGACAGCCTATGTCCTGTAGGTGTGTGGTTGTACATCACGGACACATATTCAAACATGCTTTTTTTTGTTTCTGAGTCATCTGAGCATCCTGCACCATTTTGATCTATTCTTGGAACCAGTGCCATACATTCCTGTATTTTTTTTTTTTTTATCACCTGAGCAGGTTTTCACTCTGTGATTCTTTTCTGGGATACTGCATCTATCTCCTCTTTCATATGGATATTTACTCATTCTCCATGATAATCTAAACAAATAATGAATTTCTGCTCATATACTGTGTTGAAGTTATACTATGAATTTCCACTTAAACATCATGCTTATGTGAAAATACACAGCCATTGTCTACTCTTGTACTGGGAATGAATATTTTGTACCTCTATATTAGTTTCTACATTGTGGTTTTTGCTGTTGTAATGAGTTTTTCTCTCCTTTGTCATCACTGTCTACTCCTATAACCTTGTATTGACTCACGTTACAGGATCTTCTGAGTGTGCATCGTGGTCAAATGCTCAGACTCCTGTGGTGGCTGCTCATGCACCACGGATGTTTGAGCATGTGCTATGGTGTCTACTTTTGCAACATTGCCATCTGCTTCTGGACCAAAGCCACTCATTTCTCTGTTTTGAAATTTGGTATCATGTCTGTCAGAAGAATCACAGCATATTGTCGTTTATTGTCATATTCAAAAGAATGGATAGTGGAGCCAAAATGACTGGATTTGAATCCTGTTTTATCCACTTATAGCTGTGAGATCTTAGACACATCAATATATGACTACATGTTTCAGTTTCCTGCAAAATGACAAAAATTACACCTCATAAGTTTGTTGTGAGGATTATAAGTTGTAAGTTATTATACATAAAATATTTCAAACACTGTCTGGAATTTAGTAAGATTTGTGTGATGGTGGTGATGATGATGATGAAGAAGATGGTGATGATGATGATGATAACGATATGGTGCCCCCTGATTCTGTATCATAATTGTCAGTTCAAATTCTGGAGTTGTCTGAGTGTGCGGTATGATCAAATGCTGATACTTGTGATAGTGTTTAAAGCACCATGATATAGGCATATGCCATGGAGGTCTCCCTTTGAATCATTGCCATCTTTAGTATAATTTTTTTCTCTTTTCTTTTTTTCATTTCAGCATATTATGGGGGTACAAATGTTAAGGTTGCATACATTGTCCTTGTCTCCCTCCCCCCTCGAGTCAGAGCTTCAAGTGTGTCCATCCCCCAGACGGTGTGCATCACACTCAATATGTATGTATATACCCATCCTCTCCCCCCTCCCACCTGCCCCACACCTGACAAATGTTTTTTTTTTTTTTTCCTTAACCTTTTTGTCACATTTTATATCTTTGCCTCTCCCTAGCAAGGTTAGAGGTATGCCCTTCCCCTCCACAATGTTCACCACATCCCTCAGATGTGGGACTACCACTCCAACCCCTGAATCTCTGGTGAACACCACCACCCTTTGAAATCTTTAGTATTCTGTTAGTTAAGGCACTATTGTTTTCTGCTCTTCTTTTGTCATTATCTTTCCTAATATCCTTCCTTGTTTATATGCTCCTATATTGTGGTCATCAGCTTGTTTTATTGGGATGTCTGGGTGTATGTCATGGTTAGATGCTCGAATATCAGTGGTAGTTGTTCATGCACTGCAATGGTCTGAGTATGTGCCATAGTATTTCTTCTAGCATCATTTTCATATGCTGCTGGCCTAAAGAAGACGTATCCATATATTATGTTTCCTTTATTCATATGTCCTATTCATCTAGGTATATTCCTTATTATGTTATTTGCTCCTGTATCACACCCACCTGCTTTTGTATTATAAGTTTTTGCTCATGCACCATGGTTGTCTGAGCATGCAGCATGCTTGTCTGCTCATATCTCATGGTTTCTGAGCAGGAACATTCATTGCCTACTGTTCTACAGGGAAATGGTATTTTATGTATGATGCATATCATTATGTGTTTTATGGTATTTACTCATATTACATGGCTCTCTACTCCTGGATCACTCCAGTATTTTCTGCTCTGTGTCTATCTGTTCCAAATTGATAGATGTCTTCTCATGTCACTGGACTGATTGTGCGTCACAGTCAAATGCTCAAATGCCTATGGTTGCTGTTCATGCACCATGGCTGTTTAAGCATATACCATGATTTCACCTGTTTCTTCATTGCCATCTGCTCCTATACTAAATAGAATTGTGATTTTTAATCACCTAACATACCCATTTTAGCAAGCATAGTATCATTTCTACCTGCTCCTGTATCATCACTTTCAATTTATGTCATGGGATTATGTAAGTAAGCATCATAGTCAAATACTCAAATACTAGTGGTAGTTGTTCATACAACATGGTCATCTGAGCATATGTTGTCTGGTCTCATTAGGCATACCTGATATCTACTCATGGGCAAAGCTATTTACTCCTTTACCATGGCTCTTTTGTAAGGCACAATATCTATCTTTGTGAACATCACAACATGATTTGCTCTTCAGAGCCCAAGTTTGTATATCATATCTATGTCTCTTAGCTCCTTTGGCATGATTACCATGTCAGAGTATAGACTGTTTTTGTGCACTTTTGTATATCAGGATCAAATGGTCAAACATGACTGTCGACTTTCACCAACTGTTTTCTGAACATGTTTCATGGTGTCTCTCTATGCCCCTTGGCCACCTGCATCTGAAATAATCATTCGTATATTGAGATATTTTCATTTTGTACCATATCCATCCATGAGATCACCATTCATCATTATTTTCTACCATACCATGTCTCTTGGCTCTAAGTGGATGTTGGCTCATTTTTCATGGTTGTATGAATGTGCATAATGCATTCTGTTATTTTACTGTGTTTGAAGTTTTACTATGATCTTCTCATTCATAATGATTATGTGAAAATGCACCATCATGGTCTGTTTTGTATTTAAAATGGAAATTTCTATACCATGAATATCGTTTTGTGCACCATGATTATTTGTTACTTCAATGTGTTTGCCTCCTCCTTCGTCCTCAGTATCTACTCCTATATTGGATGTCAGCTTATGTTGCAGAACCTGAGTGTGCATCGTGGTCAAATGCTCAGACTCCTGTGGTGGCTGCTCATGCACCACGGATGTTTGAGCATGTGCTACGGTGTCTACTTTTGCTACATTGCCGTCTACTTCTGGACCAAAGATATTTGTTCCTGTGCTCTGTGTTTTTAATCTCGTACCACATCCATATGAGGAAGCATGGCACCATCAGTGTATATGCACAGTGTTGACTCTGAAGCCAGACTGCTTGAATTTAATCCCAATTCTGCTATTTAATAGCTTGATGTTCTTGAGCAAGTCATTTCACCCTTCTGTGTTTCTGTTTTCTCAACTATAAAATAAATGATAATAATACCTACCTCATAGGGTTGTTGTGAGTATTCAAACACTGAAATGTAAAGTACTTTGATTAGTGCCTGACACATAGTAAATGCTAAGTATTTGCTGATATTGTTATATCATTTGTGTTATATTTTTGTTCTTTATCATGGTTGTCAGCTTGCATTATGAGTTTGTCTGGTTGTGCACCTCAGTCACTTGCTAAATTACTGGCAGTGGCTGTCCATTCAACATGGTCATCTGATGTCATGCCTTGGTTTCTCCTTTTGCACCTTGTTTCTTTGCACCTTTACTCCTTTGGCAAAGCCAGTCATTGTTGTGTCGTGTTTTCCATCACTCATTATGTCTCCCTAAGCAAGAATAGCATGATATTTGACTGCTTGTACCATTTCTACCTGTACCGGAATCATAATTGGTAACTCATGTTGCAGAGTATATTGGTGTGTATCATGGCTAAATACTCAAACACTAGTGATGGTTTTTCTTGTATGTGTTCATTTGAGCGTATGTCATGATATCTTCCACCATTACCGTTTGTTCCTGGACCAAGGTATTCCTGCCTGTATTGTGGCTTTTTGATTATGTATTGTGATCATCTATGCAATTTTACTATGTAGTTGTTTTCTTTATGCCATATGTATTTTCTCTTACATGTAGGTTGTTAGCTTATTCTTCACAGTAGACTGAGCATGCATAAAGAATTTCTGCTCATATATTGTGTTTAGGGTTGACTTGTACTCATATACTATGATTGTGTGAAAGTGAAATTATTGTCTACTCCTGAACTGAGAATAAAAGAATGGAATCATCTCTATCATGAATAACAGTTTAATGATTCTTACAGCATTGTGTTTGCCTATGCCTCCATCACCCTGGATATCAGCTCATATTGCAGGATCATCTGAGTGTGCCTGTGATCAAATTTTCTGACTACTGTGGTGGATGCTCAGGCACAGTGGATGTTTGGCAATGGACTATATATTTACTTATTCAACAGGAATTGCTGTTTGTATCAGCAATATAGCCATTAATCCCCCTACTCTCTGTGTATTTTTAAAATCTCCTACCATGTCCACTAGAGGTAGCGCAGAACCACTGAATGTATAGTGAGGTTAAACTGTCCTATATACAAATCATGTCTTATCTTTCTGCCTTAGTTTCCTTATCCCTAAAATAATAGCAATAATAATATTTATCTCGTATACTTGTTGTGAGAACAAAATATCTATTGTATATAAAGTGCTTAGTTCCTGTCATACAGTAAGTACTAAATGAGTATAAACTATTATAATATTATTATCATGATCATCCTCATTATCATTATTATACTACATCCGTTTTTCTTTGTTTTCTATCATGATTGGCAGCCTATGTTCTGAGATTGTCTTGGTGTGCATTATAGTCAAATGATTAAGCACTAGTGGTGGCTTTGCAATGCAAAAATGTATTCTTTCAACATGATTCTTTTTGCATCTTTGATTTTATTCTGTCCAGTAGATTCCTAGAAGTATAGTTACTGAGTCAGAGCATGGATTTTTTTACAAGCTTTTTATGCATGCTGCCAGATTGTTTTCAAGGAAGGTTGCATAGATTTATGCTCTCATTAGCATATATATATATATATATATTTCCCATCTCATCCTATCTTTAGAAGAATTGTTTAGCATTTTTTAGAAAAGCTTCTATTCATTTGAAAGGTGGAGTGGTGCCTTATTGCTTTAATTGCATTTCTTCAATCAATCTTAAGACTAAGTTTTTAAGGAAGTGTATTGATGTAATTAACATTCTGAAATTTTTAGCATTCAACTGTGCATAGGCCTTACTTTTCTGTATTTTAAAAATATGAAATACAACACACATGAATAATTATTATATAAAGATGCACACTGTTTTAGAATAATTATAAAGTGAACACGTGTACAACCACTATCCAAGTCAAGATCTATAGCACTGTGGGTGCTCCTGAAGCTTATAATGAACCC
This sequence comes from Mirza zaza, assembly GCA_008750895.1. Taxonomy (NCBI): domain Eukaryota; kingdom Metazoa; phylum Chordata; class Mammalia; order Primates; family Cheirogaleidae; genus Mirza; species Mirza zaza. The sequence continues at coordinate 38,941 of VSMD01115535.1, read as the reverse complement.
AATTACTTATTTCAGTCTTTTCTTTCCTCACTGGAAGTAACCACTATCCTGAATTTTGCATTTTAAAATAACTTTCTTATATGTATAATCAAATGCAGTTTAGTTTCACTGTTTTTGAACTTCATGTGAATGAAATCATGATGTGTTCTTTTGTGGCTTGCTTGTTCATTTAACATTAGGTTTGTGAGATGTGTCCAAGCTGTTGCATGTAATTATAGTTTATTTTATTTCATACTTGTATGGTATTTCATTGTATGAATACAGTACAATTTATCCATTGTGTAATAAGATGAATATTCAGGTTGTTTCTAGTTCTGTTTTTAAGAAGTGCTGCTATAAACATTCTTTTACAATTATCTTGGCACATTTCTACATAAATTTCTTTAAGGCATATGTCTAGCAGTCGAAATGGTGTATCTTGGGTATGTGTACCATCAATTTTACAAGCTGATGCCAAACTGTTCCCCAAAGAGGTTGTACCATTTTATACTCCTACATGCAGTGTAGGAGATTCCTGGTGCTTCATACCCTCACCAAACTTAATGTTATGAGAATTTAACAATTTTTGTTAATCAATGAGTGTGTAGCAAAAGCCTATTTTGGCTGTAATTTTTATTTCTGTAATTATTAATGAGGTAAACACCTTTTCTTATGGTTAATGACACTTGGAATTCCTCTTTTGTGAAGTGACTATTCAAGCCTTTTGTCCATTTTTTTTTTGATTGGATTTTCTCTCTTTTTCTTATGGTGCTATAAGAATTATTTATATATTTTGGATAATGTTTCTTTATCAGATACATACATGATGTGTGGGAAGCATCTACCACTCTGTGCTTGTTATTTATGCTTTGTCTCATATCATTTAATGAACAGAGTTCTGAATTTAAATGTCCATGACCACATTCACTTCTATAGGCTTTACAGTTTTACTTTTCATAATTTGATCTTCCACCCAACTGTAATTTTGTATGTATGGATAAGAGTCTAATTTAATTATTATATGAATTATGGAAAAACAATTGTCCTAGAACTATTTATTGAAAATCCTGTATTTTTCAGGCAGTCTTCAGCATTTCTTCAGTCATAAATCAAATGTCATATATGCCTGTATCTGTTTCTGAACTCTCTAATCTATGCCCTTTGTTTGTTTGTCTCTCTTGGTCCAATACCCTTCTGCCATTACTACAATCTGTTAAAAAATTCATCTTTTTTTCCTATTTCTGTGAAAAATGACATTAGGATTTTGATAAGGATTCCATTAAATTTGCAGATCCCTTTGAGTAGTATGGACATTTTCATAATATTAATTCTTCCAGTTGATGAACATTAAACATCTTTCATTTATTTGTGTTTTATTCCATTTCTTTCATCAGGGTTTTAAAGGTTTCAGTGTAAAAGTCTTTTACCTTCTTGGTTAAATTTATACCTAAGTGTTTTTGGTTTTTTGCTGCTATTGTATAAGCAGGGTTGTTTTCTTGATTTCCTTTCAGCTAGAAATGCTATTGATTTTTGTAAGCTGATTTTGTATGTTGCAACTTTACTGAATTTTTAAATCAGTTCTAACAGGTTTTTGGTGGAATTTTTAGGGTTTTGTCTATATAAAATTATGTCATCCGTAAACAGCAATAATTTCACTTCTTCCTTTACCATTAGATTGCCTTTTCTTTCATTCTCTTACCATTGCTCTGGTTAGGACTTCCAGTACTGTGTTGAAAAGAAGTGGTGAGAGTGAGCATCCTTGTCTTGTTCCTGATATTAGAGGAAAATAATTTTAATTTTTCACCATTGAGAATGATGTTAGCTATGGGTTTGTCATATGTGGCCCTTAATGTGTTGAGGGACATTCACTCTGTGTCTAATCTATTGAGAGTTTTCCATGAAAGCGTATTGAATTTTGTCAAATGCTTTTTTTGCATCTATTGAGGTGATCATATGATTTTTACCCTTTATTTTGTTAATGTGGTATATCATAAAATTTTTTGATTTGTATATCACAAATTATCTTTGCATCCTAGAGATAAATCCGACTTGAGCATGGTGATTCTTTCAATGTGTTATTGAATTTGGCTTGCTGATATTTTGTTGAGAATGTTTGCATTTATGTTCATCAGGCCCATAATTTTCTTTCTTTCTGTTTTTGTTAGTGTCCTTGTCTAGTTATAGTTTTAGGGTAATGAAAAAACAATCCTTAAATTTATATAATACCACAAAAAAACCTCAATAGCCAGAACAATCTTGATCAAAAAGAACAAATTGGAGGCATCATACTCCCTGATTTCAAAGTATATTGCAAAAAATTTTAACAAAAAAACATGGTATTTGCATAAAAACAGAAGCACCATTCAGTAGAACATTATATAAAGTCCAGAAATAAGCTCACATATTTATGGTCCATTGATTTTCAACAAAGGTGTCAAGAACACACAATGGGGAAAGGATAGTCTCCTTAATAAATAGTGTTGGAAAAACTGGATATGCAAAAGAATGACATTGGATTCTCATTTCACACCATATCCAAAAATCAACTCAAAATGAATTAAAGACTTAAATATAAGATCTAAAACTATGCAACTACTAGAAGAAAACATTGGGGAAACACTTCATGACATTGACATGGGCAATGGATTTTTGTATATGACCCTGATAGCACAGGCAGCAACAACAAAAGAAATACACAAGATGGCAACAAACTAAAAATCTTCTGCACAGCAAAGGAAATAATTAACAAAGTATAGGGACAACACATAGAATGGGAGAAAATATTTGCAAACCATATATCTGATAAGGAGTTAATCTAAAATATAGAAGGAAATCAAACAACTTAATAGCAGAAAACCTAATAACCTGATTTAAAAATGAGCAAAGGACCCTTCTCAAGAGACATTTCTCAAGAGAAGACATACAAATGGCCAGCAGGTACATAAAAAAATGTTCATCATCACTAATCACTGGGGAAATGCAAATTAAAAGCAAAATGTCTTAGTGTTTTGTGTTGCCGTAAAGGAATACCAGAGGCTGGGTACTTTATAGAGAAAAGAGGTTTATTTGACTCATTGTTCTGCAGGCTGAACAAGAAGCATGGTGCCTACATCTGCTTGGCTTCTGGTGAAGGTTTTTGTGGTATGTCAAAACATGGTGGAGAAGGTCAAAGGGGAAGTGAGCACCTGCAAAAGGGACCAAACTTCAGGGGCATCCTGATTTTATAACAACCCACGTTCGAGGGAAGTAACTTATTCTCTTGAGAACTAATCCAGTCTTGGGAGAGCTGAACTCACTCACTCACTCACTAACTATGCTAAAACTGCACCAAGCCATTCATGAGGGATTTGACCCCATGACCTGAACACCTCCCACTAAGTCTCACCTCCAAAACTACCATATTGAGGATCAAAGTGCAACAGGATCTTGATGGGGACAAACAAACCATACCAATGAGATATCACCTCACACCTACTAAATTGGCTTATATCAAAAAGATGAAGGAGAAGTGTTGGTGAAGATGTGGGAAAAAGGAACTCTTATACATTGCTGGTGGGGGTGTAAATTAGTAGAGACATTATGAAAAATGGTATGGAGTTCCTCAAAAAACTAAGAATAGTAATAAGAGATACCTCAAAGAGCCACAATTAGAACTACCATTTGAACTACCCAAAGGAAAAAAAAAACTATTCTATTAAAAAGACATCTGTACTAGAATGTTTATAAAAGCACAATCCACAATTTCAAAGATGCAGAAACAACCCAAGTGCCCATCAATACAAGAGTGGATTAATAAAATGTGGTATATGAATGCCATGGAATTTTACTCAGCCACAAAAAACAATGGTGATCTAGCACCTCTTGTATTATCCTGGATAGAGCTGGAGCCCATTCTACTAAGTGAAGTATCACAAGAATGGAAAAACAAACACCACATGTACTCACCATCAAATTGGTATTAATTGATCAGCACTTAAGTGCACATATAGTAGATCATATGGTATATATGGATTCATCAGGTGTCAGGCAGATGGGAAGGGGGGCAAACGGGGATGGGTATATACACATCTAATGGGTGCGGTGCACACTGTCTGGGGGATGGACATGCTTGAAGCTCTGACTCGGGTGGGGCAAGGGCAAAATATGTAACCTAAGCATCTGTATCCCTGTAATATGCTGAAATAAAAAGAAATTAAGAATAGAACTACCATATGATCCAGTAATTTCACCTCTGGGTATATATCCAAAGAAATTGAAATCAATATGATGAAGGGATATCTGCACTCCCATGTTCATTGCAGCATTATTGACAATAGCCAAGATGTCAAATCAATCTAAGTGTCTGTCAATAGGTGAATGGATAAAGAAAATATGGTGTATATATATACACGATGAAATACTACTCAGCCTTAATGAAGAAGGAAATCCTGTCATTTGTGACAACATGTATAAACATGAAGGACATAATGCTAAGTGAAATAAGCCATGCATAGAAAGACAAACACTGTGTGATCTCACTTAAATGTGAGATCTAAAAATGTTGTACTCATAGAAGTAGAGAGTAGAATGTTTCTTACCAGAAGTTGGGTGGGGTGGAGAGGGAAGGAATGGAAAGTTGTTGATCAAAGGGTACAAAGTTTCAGACATATAGGAGGAATAGCTTTTGAGATTTATTGCACAAAAGGGTGACTATAGTCAGTAATAATATGTTGTATATTTGAAAATAAGAGTGAAGTGATGGATATGTTAATTTACTTGATCTAATCATTCCACATGTATACATATATCATGTTTTACATCATAAATGTTATATACCATAAATGACAATTATCATTTGTCAATTAAAATAATATTAATTAAGAAAGAGATTTAAAAAATCAGTCAATATTTGGTAGAGAAAGTCCACTCACCTTATTTTTCTTCAAGACTTCAAGAGGCTATTCTTGGCCTTTGCATTTGCAAATAAATTTTAGAATTAGCTTGCCAAGTCTTATCAATCAATCAATCAAAAAATAAGCCCAAAAAGAAGGAAGATGGTAATAAAGATATGAGCATAAATTTTTGAAATAGAAAATAATTTATAAAAGGGATTTATTATCATCTTCTTTCTCTTTGAGTTTAATATTCTTATGCTTTCTAATTGAACTAGATGCTTAGCTCATTAAGTTTTATTTTTTCTTTTTAATACATGTATTTAAAGCTACATGTTTTTCCTTAAGTACTTTGTTAGCTGCATGCCATAATTTTGATAGTGATTTGGTTATTGTACAGTAAAGAATATGTTCTCATTTGTATTTGATTTTATTTTACCATGAGTTATTTAGAAGTATATTTCTTAATTTCTAATGTTTTATGGAATTTATCATTATCAGTTAATTACTAATTTCTACCTTAATTGCATGTAACAGTATAAGATACCCTACATTATTTCAATAATTTGAAATTTGTTGTGATTTTCTTTTTAGCTTTATAAATTTTTGTAAATATACCTAGTGAGATTTTAAAATATGTATATATTTTTTGCCATCAATAGGGGTACTATGTATTTCCACTAGGTCAGGTTTGTTGCTCAACCTTGTTCAAATCTTCTATATCTGTCCTGATTTCTTTAATCATTATGTTAATTTCTGAAAGGGATTTGCTAAAATCTTCTGCTATGATGAGAGAGATGTCTATATTTCTTTGTAGTTTTGTCAATTTTGCTTTATATAATTTGAAGCTGTGTTATTAGGTATACAGAAATTTATTATATCTTCCAGTAAGTTGAACCTTTATATTATTATTTTTTTAATTTCAGAATATTACTGGGGTACAATCACTTTGGTTACATATATTATCTTTGCATCACCTGAGTCAGAGTAACAAGCATTTCCATCCCCCAGAAAGTGCTCATCACACTCATTAGGTGTGAACCCGTGTCCACCTCCTGGCTTCCACCTGCCCAATGCCCAGTGAATGTTACTTCCATATGTGCACATAAGTGTTGATTAATGGGTGCCAATTTGATGGTGAGTACATGTGGTGCTTGTTTTTCTATTCTTGTGATACTTCACTTCGAAGAATGGGCTCCAGCTCTATCCAGGATAATATAAGAGGTGCTAGTTCACTCAGTTTTTTGTGGCTGAGTAGACCTCCATGGCACACATATGCCACATTTTATTAATCCACTCTTGTATTGATGGGCACTTGGGTTGTTTCCACATCTTTGCCATTGTGAATTGTGCTGTTATGAACATTCAAGCACAGATGTCTTTATTTCAGAATGTCTTTTTTCCTTTGGGTAGGTGTCCAGTGGTGAGATTGCAGTAGTTCTACTTTTAGTTCTTTGAGGTATCTCCAAATTAATATCGATAGAGGTTGTACTAGTTTGCAGTCCCAGCAACAGTGTGTGAGTGTTCCTAACTCTCCACATCCACGCCAACATTTGTTGTTTTGGGTCTTTTTGATAAAAGCCCTTCTCACTGGAGTTAAGTGATAGCTCACTGTGGTTTTGATTTGCATTTCCCTGATGATAAGAGATTTTGAGCATTTTTTCATATGTTTGTTGGCCTTTAGTCTGTCTTCTTTTGAAAAGTTTCTGTTCATGTCCTTTGCCAACTTTTTCATAGGGTTGTTTGATTTTTTGTTGCTGATTTTCCTGAGTTCCATATAAATTCTAGTTATCAGTCCTTTATCAGATGTGTAGAATGCGGATATTTTCTCCCATTCTGTAGGTAGTCTGTTTGCTCTCATGATAGTTTCCTTGGCTGTGGAGAAGCTTTTTAATTTGATCACGTCCCATTTATTTATTTTTGTTGGTGCTGTGATTGCCTTTGGGGACTTCTTCATAAATTCTTTGCCTAGGCCAATGTCTAGAAGAGTATTTCCAACGTTTTCCTCTAGAACTCTAATAGTTTCACACCTTAGGTTCAAGTCTGTTTTTCATGATGAATTGATTTTTGTGAGAGGTGAACCTTTTATCATATAAAGTTTCTGTTTTTATATCTAGGAAAACCTTTCACATTATAGTCTTCATTTCCTGTTATTAGAAATGACTTTTTGGTTTATATTTACTTAACATGTATATTTTTCCAACTTTCAGCTTTTCTGCTCCCTTGTGTTTTAGATATGATTCTTGTAAACAGCATGTGGTTGATTTAGTTTTTACTATTTTTAATCTAGTCTGATATGTCCTTTTTATTTGAACCAGACCCTTTAGTTCCTTTACATGTAAAAACAAGTTGCTAGTATAGCTGGGTTTGAAACTATCATCTTCTTTTAATGCTTTCTATTCAGCTTGCTTATTTTATGTTCATTTTTATTTTACTTCTTCTTTATTTGTATTGATAATTTTTAAATCACATTTCCCTCTTCTAGTGTAAAAGACATACAATTTATTTCTGTTTATATTTAGTGGATGTTGTAGTAATACACACACTTTACTTTCCAAAGTCTCTTTATTTGTAGAAGTTGTATTTAGTTCTTTATAAAATCTCCTACTTTATTGTTTATAATGTCCTGTTCTCTGCAGATATTTTAAGCTTTTTTTGTGGTGGTCATAAACCTTCTATAATCTGTATCTGACAAATTCACTATCTGAAGGATGTGCAATTTGATTTCTGTTCTAGCTGTTTCTGCTGTTTCTCTCTCATAGTGCCTGGATTTCTTATGTGTGGTTATTTTTATCTGTATACTGAGCAATGCCTCTGAAAATTATTTGGCAGGGGGGTTCTCCAAAGTCAAATGTGAAGATGTTATTTTCCAGAGATAATTTATGTTTACTGCAAATCATCCGGGACACAGTTTGCAGTCACTTTAAGCTAAAATCATGATTTGAGATTTCTTGGATCAAACATAAATGTGAATATGAGTTGCGAACTTGAGAGAAAGAGAGGCCAGCTTGTGGTTTAAAACCTTTGCAGGGACATCTTTCTGTCTGTTATTACCTTTATTTCTCTATGCTCTATTCAAACTAAGGCAACTCCTCTACAGTCTCCTGTGGATTGTAGAGGAGATATAGGTTTACTTCTGATTCACTGATACTCTAAAATTATGGCCCTTGAGGCATCAAAGCTGCATGTGAGTGTGTGTGTATATGTGTGTATGTATGCACTCGTATATGCATGTGGTCAGATACCCCACCATTGGGACATTCTAGGCTTTGGTTTATGCATGCCTTGCTCCATGAAGTTATCAAAACCACAACTTGGTTTGGTAGCTCTGTATTTTTTTTCTCTTACTTTTTCTTGGATTGCTATTTTTGTTTTGTTTTTGTTTTCTTTTTTTGTTTGTCGAGTTATTTTTCCTTACATCTTGTTTAATCATAAAGACATTCAAGAATTCCAATTTATTAATTTATTCATCTGTCCAACTTTGGATTCATTCTCCCAAAAAATAAAGTTTTGATTTATAGTTTTACTGCTTTAATTATTCTTGGGATGGTGTTATTTAGAGAATAAATTTCAATTTCTGTTTATTCAGTTGTAATACATATGATATTTAAATCTGTCTTTATTTTTGTCAGCTTAATCTGTTGCAAGCTGAATGGTGTGCTAATTTGCCTCAATACCTTAATTTATTTCATTTATCTTTTATTTCTATATTTTAATTTTATTTATTGCACAGTAGTGTTATTGAGAGCAGGAGGTTTTATGAGTTGTTGCTAATAGTGGGAATGAGGAAGAATAGTAACTATACCTGTATATACCTCAAAGAACAGTATAGTACAAAATACTTTATATCAGGAAATGACCATATACATTTTTGGCTAGTCCAGCACTTAGGTTTCTAAATCATGGTATTTATGTGACATTGATTTGTCTTTTCCTAGCAGTTTTTAGATCTATATATTCTTTTTCAGAGGATGGAACATGTAGTGTAAAGTCTGAGAATGTTTATCTGAATCCATCTTTGATAGCAATGCATATAATACAATTCCCTTTTAGAAACTGGATTTTTGCCTTTTTTTCATTACCCTTGACAATCAAACCTTCCTCCCCCCACTGTTTTCTGTTGCTATCTGTCTCTTTTAATGAGAAATTGAGAGGAGATATACAGGTGTATTATAATTAGGATGGTAACATGGAATTCAATGAGATAATCAGGAAAGAAGGCAGAATACAGTTGATTAAAAATAAATAGAAAGTGAATAACGTGGAATAAACAATTATAAATTACTAGTTCGAGAAGCTTGATTGATAAAGAAAAGAAGGTTAACAGCTAGAAAGGAGCAAAATGATAATTTTTTTAAGATGAGAGAAACTTTATTATGTTTATAGTCTAAGACAAAGTAGTCATAGGAGAACAAGTGACTTTTTAAAAAATTTTTTTTAAATGTTTTTTAAAAAATTTTAGCGTATTATGGGGGTACAAGTGTTAAGGCTACTTATATTGCCCATGCCCCGCTCCCCCCTCGAGTAAGAGCTTCAAGCGTGTCCATCTCCCAAACGTTGCACATTTACTCGTTGTGATTGTATACACCCATCCCCTCCTCCCCCTTCCCACCCTCCTGACACCTGATAAATGTTACTCCTATATGTCCACTTAGCTGTTGATCCCTTAATACCAATTTGCTGGTGAGTACATGTGGTGCTTGTTTTTCCATTCTTGAGATACATCACTTAGTAGAATGGGTTCCAGCTCTATCCAAGAATATACAAGAGGTGCTATATCACTATTGTTTCTTAAAGCTGAGTAGTACTCCATGGTATACATATACCACATTTTATTAATCCACTCATGAATTGATGGGCACTTGGGTTGTTTCCACAACTTTGCAATAGTGAATTGTGCTGCTATAAACATTTGAGTGCAGGTGTCTTTTTCATAAAGTGACTTTTGATCTTTTGGGTAGATTCCCAGTTAGTGGAATTGCTGGATCAAATGGTAGATCTACTTGTATCGCTTTGAGGTATCTCCATATTGCTTTCCAAAGAGGTTGAACTAGTGAATAACGTGGAATAAACAATTATAAATTACTAGTTCGAGAAGATTGATTGATAAAGAAAAGAAGGTAACGCTAGAAAGGAGCAAAATGATAATTTTTTTTAAGATGAGAGAAACTTTATTGTGTTTATAGTCTAGGACAAAGTAGTCATAGGAGAACAAGTGACTTTTTAAAAAAATCCTACCAGCAGTGTAGAAGCGTTCCTCTCTCTCTGCATCCATGCCAGCATTTGTTGTTTGGGGACTTTTTGATAAAGGCCATTCTCACTGGAGTTAAGTGATATCTCATTGTGGTTTTGATTTGCATTTCTCTGATGATTAGAGATGTTGAGCATTTTTTCATGTTTGTTGGCCATTCTTCTGTCTTCTTTTGAAAAGTTTCTGTTCATGTCCTTTGCCCGTTTTTTTGATAGGGTTGTTTGATTTTTTCTTGCTGATTTTCCTGAGTTCTAAATAGATTCTAGTTATCAGCCCTTTATCAGATGCGTAGCTTGCAAAAATTTTCTCCCGTTATGTGAGTTGTCTGTTTTCTCTCTTGACAATTTCTTTGGCTGTGCAGAAGATTTTTAATTTCATTAGGTGCCAGTTGTTTATTTTTTGTTGCTGTTGTGATTGCCTTTGGGGTCTTCTTAATAAATTCTTTGCCTAGGCCAATGTCTAGAAGAGTTTTCCAACATTTTTCTCGAGAATTCTAATAGTTTGACACCTAAGGTTCAAGTCTGTTACCCAGCGTGAGTTGATTTTTGTGAGAGGTGAAAGGTGTGGGTCTTGTTTCAGTCTTCTACATGTGGCTATCCAGTTTTCTCAGCACCATTTATTGAATAAGGATTCTTTTCCCCAGTGTATGTTTTTGTCTGCTTTGTCGAAAATTAGTTGGCTATATGAGGATGGTTTTATATCTGGGTTCTCTGTTCTGTTCCACTGGTCAATGTCCCCGTTCCTGTGCCAGTAAAAAGCTGTTTTAATGACTATAGCCTTGAAGTATAGCTTGAAGTCAGGTAAACTGATACCTCCTATGTTGTTTTTATTGCCTAGGATTGATTTTGCTATACGGGGTTTTCTCTGGTTCCATACGAAGGGTAAAATTATTTTTTCTATATCTGTGAAAAATGATGCTGGTATTTTGATAGGGATTGCGTTGACTCTGTAGGTCACTTTGGGTAGTATAGACATTTTAACAATGTTGATTTTGCCGACCCATGAGCATGGTATATTCTTCCATCTATTTACATCCTCTGCTATTTCCTTCTTCAGTGTTTCATAGTTCTCCCTGCAGAGGTCTTTTATCTCCTTAGTTAAATATATTCCAAGGTACTTTATTTTCTTTGTTGCTATTTTGAAGGGTATTGAGTCTTTGATTTGGTTCTCACTTGTACTGTTGTTGGCGTATATGAATGCCTCTGACTTCTGTGTATTGATTTTGTATCCTGAGACTACCAAATTCATTTATCAGATCAAGGAGTCTCTTGGTTGAATCCTTGGGGTTTTCTAGGTATAATATCATGTCATCAGCAAAGAGTGAGAGTTTGCTCTCTTCTGCTCCCATTTGGATGCCCTTAATTCCACTCTCTTGTCTGATTGCTGTAGCCAGGACTTCCAGCACTATGTTGAATAGAAGTGGAGATAGTGGGCATCCTTGTCTTGTTCCAGTTCTAAGTTGGAATGCTTTCAATTTTGCCCCATTCAGTATGATATTGGCTGTGGGTTTGTCATATATGGCTTGTATCATTTTTAGGTAAGCCTCGTCTATGCCTATTTTGTTGAACATTCTTATCATAAAAGGGTGTTGAATTTTGTCAAATGCTTTCTCTGTGTCTATTGAGATGATCATATGGTCTTTGTTTTTGCTTCTGTTTATATGGTGAATTACCCTTATAGATTTGGGTATGGTGAACCATCCCTGCATCCCTGGGATGAAGCCCACTTGGTTGTGATGAATTATTTCCTTGACAAGCACCTGGATTTGATTGGCTAGGATTTTATTGAGAATTTTTGCATCTATATTCATAAGGGATATTGGTCTGTAGTTTTTTTTGTTGTTGTTGTTGCATCCTTTCCTGGTGTTGGTATTGGGGTCATGTTCGCTTCATATAATGTGTTGGGGAGAATTCCATCCTTATCAATGTTGTAGAATAATTTCTGCAGGTTAGGCACCAGTTCTTCTTTGTAGGTGTGGTTAAATTCAGGTGTGAAACCATCTGGACCAGGACTTTTCTTTTTAGGAAGGTTTTTTATCGCTGTTTCGATTTCAGTGCTTAATATTGGTCTGTTCATGAATTCTATTTCTTCCTGGTTGAGCCTAGGGAGGCTGTGTGTTTCTGAGAAATTGTCCATTTCCTCCACCTTTTCCAGTTTGTGTGCATAGAGGTTTTCGTAGTATTCATAAATTATATCTTGTATCTCCATGGCCTCAGTTGTAATTTCTCCTGTATTGTTCCTGAGGAGCTTATTAGAGATTTTTCTTTTCTTCTTTTTGTTAGTCTAGCCAATGGTGTCTCAATTTTGTTTATTTTTTCAAAGAACCGGGTTTTTGTTTTATTAATCTTCTGTATAGTTTTCTTGTTGTTAATTTCATTTAGTTCTGAGTTGATTTAATGATTTCACTTCTTCTACTGTGTTTGGGGTTGGTCTGTTCTTCTTTTTCCAGCTCTTTGAGATGATTCATTAGGTTGTCTATTACTGATCTTTTTGACTTTTTGATATAGGTATTTATGGAAATAAACTTTCCTCTCAGTACTTCTTTAGCTGTGTCCCACAGGTTTTCGTAACTTGTGTCACATTTGTCGTGTAGTTCAAAGAATCCTTTGATATCCATCTTGATTCCCTCATTTATGAAGTGATCATTCAGCAGAAGGTTCTGTATTTTCCATGCCTTTGTGTGGAAATGAGGACTCCTGGTAGGATCGATTACAACATTTATTCCATTTTGGTTTGAAAAGATACATGGTATAATTTCTATTTTTCTAAATTATTTGAGACATGCTTTGTGTCCTACGATATGGTCAATCTTAGAGACTGACCCATAAGCTGATGAGAGGAATGTATATTCAGTGGTTTTGGGGTAGAATATCCTGTAAATGTCAGTCAGGCCCATTTGTTCTAGGGTTCTGTTCAAGTCCATTATTTCTTTGTAGATTTTCTGTTTGGAGGATCTGTCCTGTGCTGTCAGTGGGGTGTTAAAGTCTCCAACTATTATGGTGTTGTTGGTTATCCATTTGTTTAGATCCAGTAGAGTTTGATTTATGAATCTGGGTGCATCGAGGTTGGGTGCATATATATTTAGAATTGTTATGTTTTCTTGTTGAACTGTACCCTTCGCCATTATATAGTGACCTTCTTTGTCTTTTATTACTTTTGTTGATTTAAAAACTAAGTTATCTGTAATCAGCACCGCCACACCAGCTTTCTTTTGGCTTCCATTTGCTTGAAATATTGTTCTCCACCCCTTTACCTTTAGTCTAATTGCATCCTTGCAGGTTAGATGTGTTTCCTGAAGGCAGCAGATACTTGGCTTCTGTTTTTTTATCCATTCGGCCAGGCTATGTCTCTTGAGCAGGCAATTCAAGCCATTCACATTTATGGAGATAACTCATAGGTGGGGCAGATTTCTGTTCATTATGTTGTGTTGAACTATGTTGCTTTGTTTTCTCTCTTGATCCATTGCGGTTTCTGGGCTTTGATCTTTAGGTTTGGGTAGATTTACATTCATGAGTTTTTATTGTACTGATCCATGGGTAACACTGTTTTGAGTATTTCTTGAAGGGCTGGTCTCTTGGTGAATTCCCTTAGTCTTTGCTCATCTGAGAATGTCTTGATTTCTCCTTCTTATAGAAAACTTAGTTTTGCATGGAATAAGATTCTAGGCTGGGCATTCTTTTGTTTCAGAAGAGTAAGAATGGGGCCCCAGTCTCTCCTTGCTTGTAAAGTCTCAGTAGAGAAGTCTGGTGTTATTCGAATTGGCTTTCCTTTGTATGTTACTTGCTTCTTTCGTTTGACAGCTCTTAGAAGGGCCTCTTTAGTTGATATTTTGGTCAGTCTGATGACTGCATGTCGTGACGTCTTCCTGTTTGCATTGAATCTCCCAGGGGTCCTCTGAGCTTCTTGAACTTGTATATTGAGATTTTTACCAAGGCCTGGGAAATTTTCCTCTATTATATCTTCAAATAGCTTGTCCAACCCTTGAGTGTTTTCTTCTTCCTCTTCGTGTAACCCTATGACCCTCACATTAGGTTTCTTCACATAATCCCACATCTCTCGTAGGCTTTGCTCTTTTCTCTTGTTTCTCTGCTATATCTCTATGACTTATTTATTTAATTATAGGATGTTATCTTCAATCTCTGAGATTCTTTCTTCTGTTTGATCTACCCTGTTCTTGAGACTTTCCACTGTATTTTGTAGTTCCCTGAATTGATTCTTCATTTCCAGGAGTTTGGTTAAACTTTTCATCCTTGTGTCGATTTCTTTAGTGAACTTTTGTTCCATGTCCTGGAGGCTTTTTGTGGTTTCTTTGTGTTGGTTATTTTGTTGTTCTTGCAGGTCGTTGAATTTTCTTATGATCCACATTCGAAATTCCTCTTCTTTCATTTTGTTTGCCTGATTTTGGTTGATGTCCATTTCTAAGGGGCTGGTGCTCCTGTTTGGGGATGTGTTTTCTGTTTGGTTCTTCATATTTCCGGAGTTCCTTCGCTGATTTCTTCCCATGTCGATCAGTTGTTGCTTCTTTCCTTTAGGTTTTCGTTTGGGTATTCACACACCTTGTTTAGTTTCTGAGCTGGTAGGTGGTGTCTGTAGGTGAGTTTCAACCACTCCCTGTATTATGAGTCAGTAGGTGCCATGAAGAGGATGTGCAGGGTGTCCTCCCTGTCAGTAGGTTGTGCTTGCTTGGAGGAACGGGCTATGCTGTTTTTTTTGTGTCCTGTAACCATCTCTTGTTCCTCTAGAGAGTCTTTAGTGCCTCAGGTGTTGGGTGTGGCTCTAGGACTTCCAGGTGTGTCCTTTTCTCCCTCTCAGTGAGGGCTGGCCTGGGAGTGAGTCTTGGCGGAGCTGGCTTGGGTAAGCCTGCCCTTAGGCACCACAAATGACATTAGCAGGGGTCAAAGTTCTATTCTGTGCTTTCAGGAAAAGCTGTTAGGTAGGGGCTGGAATGGCCCCGCTCAGTCAGAAAGTCTATGTGTGGGGTGGAGCTGTCTGAGACCTACAGTCTGGAGCAGGCCTTGCTTCTTTCCACCCTCCCAACTCTGGGCTACTCCTGGGCCTCTGCCAGCAGGCTAGACCACACACCACCAGGGCTCCCCTGGCTGTGATGCTGGCTGGGAGGTTCCCTGCACAGGAACGCCACCTGGGCTGTGTGCACGGCCTCCCTTTGGGAGGAGAGTTGCCCTCTAGGATGCTGATCTGCCCCTGAAGGTACGCACACCTCAGTAGGCTATTCGCGGATATCCCTTCTGTGCCCCGGGCAATGCGAGACCTGGGTTTACAGGATCTGGTCTGCAGGTCTGACCTCTGGGCCCCAGACTTCAAACTATATCCCCACCAGGGAGAAGAGTGTCAGTCCCAATTCACCCATGGGGAGCCCATGCTGGGTCTATGTCTCTCAGCCTCAGTGTCTGCCCCGTTCTCCTGGGATAACTGTGCCAGCAGCACCTGGGAGGGTTGGTGGGTAGGGAGCTCACCATCTGAGTTCCCCTCAGTCAGCTGAGTTCCCCTCAGTCAGCTGTTCCCCTCAGTCATCTGAGTTCCCCTCAGTCAGCAAAAGGGAAGGTCCGGTTCCCTGGAGGTGCCTCCTGTTGGTGGCTATATTGTCTCTCTGGGCAGCCGCAGATAGGGTCGGGGGAGGGGAGAATGAGGCAATATGGAGCCTGCCATGCGGCTCAGGTCTGTGCAAAGGGAGATGTCCCGTGGGAGTTGGGAGCCTGGTGTCGAGTCCGCTACAGGCTTACTGCTCATTGGCATTGGCCGTCTCTTGGCTGGCGTCTGATGGTCTCTCCACCAGCTAGGGAGCCCACCAGCAGTCTGAGATGCAAGGGAGGGGAAAGTTAACTATTCAACCCACCCTTCCTGCTGGTCTCCAGGCTGCTCCAGAGGTCTCTGCTTCCAGTTCTCCTTCGCAACCTCCCCTCGAGGAGTCTCCCATGTCTCAGGTACCCCTCCTTCCGACCCTCGTCCGATGTATGCTCATCTTCTTGCTTCTTTCTTCTAATTTCTGCTAGAATCTGTCTTTTCTGCAGAGACACTGTCTGGCAGTGTTTCTCATCCGCCATCTTGATTATTCCTCTCAGGAAGCTGCAGTGTGTACAGCTCTGCACCTGTCAGTCCTGATTTAGGGCTGCTCTGGTTTGGGGAGTCAAATTCTCAGGCACTTCTGATTCTCAATGTGCACAGGCAAAAGTTAGTTTTGGAAACTGGAGGCCAGCCTTCAGACAAAGAGATGCAGATGCTGCCTTTTGGGAGGGAAGGCACAATGAAGTCAGGTTACATGAAACTGACAAAGAGATCCAAGGGGATATGAGTGGAGCACTGTTATAGTCTGCTATCTGTGGTTTGTCTCTCCTAATCATCTTGACTTTTTACTGAAAAAAGATACAAGTTTCTTTAAATAGTCAACTTGAGAAGAATGGCAAAGGTTTAGAACAGTTGAGGGGTTTAAGGAAGAGGGCTCTTTTATTAGAAGTCAAAGGATTATTAAAGAGTGCTGGCATTAGAGACAATGGATTTGTTGTGCTGCTGATTTTAATAGTTGTGGGATTCTCTTCAGCTGCATTAATCGGTCTAAGAGAGCACAGATTTTTTGTGGATTGATCCCAAAAAAAGGTTTCTAGGCAAATAAAATGGAAGGTCATATAAACAAGGTGCAAGTGAAAGAGTAGTTCAAGTGATTTATCATTGGATCCAGCCTTGAAATGAAAGGAACTTACACAAACTAAGCCCAAGACACTGGGAGACAATGGAAGGATCGATAGACTAGAGCACTAATTTCAAAGAACAAGTGAAGTACTAGTAAGATTTAGAAACTAGAAGAATAACAGAATAAAGTCAGAAATTACAGATACTGTAGTTTAAGATTTCTGGTGTGGGAGCAATTATGGATGAGATACATAGTGTATTTTTACTAACATACAATGGAAGAGAAGATCATAGGGTTTGTGTAGGTCAAATAATTGTGCTAAATGTGTTACACAAATAGTGAAATACTGAAAATGATGGAAGAACATGAAGAGTGTGAGCTGGGCATGATTTTGAATCAATGTGGAGAGGCTACAAGTAGGTCAAAGTAAGATTAGAAGGCAGAGGGTGATACAGGTAGGTGGTATGAGCCTCAAATGAGAAGGAGTGTGTACAGGTGGATAAAGGAGGGATAATTTTCAAGTTGCATGGAGGAGATGAGATAATTCTCATCCTGTCTCTCAGTTGGATAACTTATGGGCGTATGTATGTGCCACACTTTAGAGAAAAGTTGATGAAGTAGTGTCTTTGATATAAAGCTCAATTTGTTTAAGGCAAAGAGGAGGGCAGAGTTTTTATAAAGAGGTTTAGAGCATAGTGACCTTTGTTTTCCACAAAATGAAGGATTGAAAGGGCACAGGGAAAGGTTTTAGAAGAGAAGAATAATCTGGAGAATATATCTCTGAGAAGGAAAGGATGCCCAGAGTTGTGTGGGCATGAACTTGGGAAAACATTCACTCTTTTTATTCTGACAAATATTTTATTGAGTAGCTACCATGTGCCAGGCACTATTCTATGGCTCAGACATAAAGTGCCTGCACTAATGAAGCTTATAAATAATGGGAGAAACAGGCAATAAACAAATAAATATATAATGTAATTTTAAGTAATGATATATCCTCTAAGTAAAATGAAACTGGATAAGTATGTAGAAAGAGGGAGGAGAGTGCAGTTTTAGATAAAATTGATCAGGGAAGGTTTTTCTGAAGTGATGACATGGGAGTAAAATCCTAAAGAAAGTGAGGGAATGAGCCAAACTGACATATATAGGAAAAGCATTTATGACAAAGGGAAGAGCATGTGCAAATTCCTTAAGGCAGGAGCATGCTGGGTGTTCTCAAGGGACATAGGAAAATGAGTGTGACTTGGTGTGAGTGGGGGAGAGGGAGAGTAATAAAAGGTGAGTTTCCAGAGACAGCCAGTGGTCAAATTAAGTAGATTCTTATAGGTCATGGTAAGTACTTGGGATTTCATGAAAATCCACTGGAAAAGCCTGAGAAGAGGGTGATATAATCTGACATATATTTTTGAAAACTCATTCCGGCTACTGTGCAGAGAATGGACTGTTAGGGAACAGAAATTTCAGCAGAGAGATAAGTTAGCCATTCATTGCTGTCATGGGGTGGTTTGGACCAGCTTGGGGCAATGAAGATGGTAAGAAGTGCTCAGAGTCTGGATCCATTCTGACAATTTGGATATAGGGTATGGAGGAGAGAAATCAAGGTATGGATGTGGAATGGATATGTATGGATTTGATATGTGAGAGAAGAATCCTTGGTTTAATGTTTTTATTTTTCTTCTTTGACTCTAGTTTAGACTATTTTGTTCACTGATGTATTCTCAGCACCTAGAATGGTGCCTGGTATATAGATGATACTCCATACATTTTGAATGAAGGAGTAATAAAAGTGGTTTCAGTGGAGAAATAGGTGAAAATACTTGATTGATGTGGATAGTATGAGCAAATGATGGTAAGGAAGTTAATATAGAAACAGTTATTGAAATGAGTCACCATAAAGGGAAGCAGATAAATTGGGAAAGAGTTGGAGGGAAATTTCAGGTCAAGGGAGGATTTTTTTAAAATACTGGATGATATTACATCACTTTTATGTTACCAGGAATGAGACAGTAAAGAGGGAAAAGCTGACAAGCAAGGGAGAAATAAGACAATCCTTGAAGTAATATCCTTGAGCAGGAGACAGGGAATAGGATCCAGGGCACATGTGGCAGTCCTAGCACTAGGTAGGAGCATAAACACTCCTGGTAACAGAGGGAAAGCTGAGATTGAAGGAAGTTGGTATAATTGATATTAGGAAGAATAAGGCATCATCTTTTGATTGCTATTATTTTTCTTAGTAAAATAAGAAGCAAAGCCATTTTCTGAGATTCTAGGA
This sequence comes from Mirza zaza, assembly GCA_008750895.1. Taxonomy (NCBI): domain Eukaryota; kingdom Metazoa; phylum Chordata; class Mammalia; order Primates; family Cheirogaleidae; genus Mirza; species Mirza zaza. Next base: position 19,922 of record VSMD01115535.1, on the reverse strand, counting down.
GAAATTATTTGAGGTTGATGGAGAGAAAAGAAAGTAAAAATATAGTTGTCTGAGAGAGTAGGAGAGTGAAATGGTTTGACATATGTAAAAGGATCATGGGACATTTGAAGTAAGTTGCAGAAAATTTAAAGAGAGGCCAGTGAGGCATAATTATGCATTTTTCTCTTGCTATATTCAGATGCTCATTTGCAGATCAAGAATTGGATTTATCCAGTATTGATGTTTTTTTTCCCAAGCAGGTACAACAGAGCAAGAGAGAGGCAGGTGTGTTGAGGGTACATACCAGAGCATGATTATACTGATTTTAATTAAGGACTAATATGTAATCTAAATTAAGATAAGAAAGGAAATGAGAACATAAAGGTGATGATGAGCAAGTCAAAAGTTGTAAGATCAATAGATTGGAGATTATGGATATGGGGGTTGGTGAGAGTGGGTAGAAGAACTGACATTAGTAAGGCACTAGATGAAAAGAGTTGGAAAGATGTGGTCAGAGAGTGATTTGAGATCATGGATTTGACCATGGGGTAGATGACTGGATTAGGGAGAAGTTGAGGCTCATTGGAGTACAAGACATCAAAGAATTAACCTGTAGTTTACAGTGACTAAGAATTACTGTATATCAAGCTTAATCATTAATTCTATATGTGAATTAGATCATTTCATTCTCATAATGCTCCAGTATTATTATCAACATTTTATGTATTAGAATGTTGAATCAAATAACTTGCCGAATGTCAGATTTCTATGTGGTGTATCAAGGATTGAAACTAAGATGTTTTTGACTCCAAAACCTTTACGAATGACAGTACTTTGAGGCTAGGTAGAACTAAGTGACCTTAAATGAAATTCTGGTGACAAGTTGAGACAAGTGAATGGCAGAGTTGGCATTGTAGTATCTGGGTGGCTGCACTTGAGGAAACTCTGACAGATAGTGCCTTATGTCATTCAAGCAGGGGCATTGGTAGGCAGACTGTCAGTATCTGGTGGTTTCTAGGTATTGAGATAAAGTTGTTTTAGGAATTCCAATAGAATAATTGGCTGAATCAGTACCTTGCATATAACAAGTGCTCAAATGCTTGTGATAAAATGAATTTATATTTGGACAGAATCTATCAGCAAACTCATCCCAACAGGTCTTTGCCTAAGCATTTTACACATGTTATCTTATTTAATGTTTATAGTCCTTACAGGATGGATTTTTTTTTTTAATGATTAGAATATTTTTATGACCCCTTTTCTGACTTGTAAAAGAACATTGTCTTCCTTGAACTTAGGGAAACCCTTAGGTTCTTGAAAAATTCAAGGAGGAGGTAAATATGAGATAGCTCACAGGGGAGATTACAAAGATTTTCTGGTAAACTGGACATTTCAAGACCCAAGTAACTAATTAGAAAAATCAAAATGTGATATTATTTTTATCCCATTCAGAGGGTTATACTTGCAATGAGATGGGAAATGTTGGGATCCCTAAGAATAAAGGTCTTAAAAGTCTTGAGATAAAGAACATTGCATCCCTTGCTACTTAGAACTAGTCTTTTGGTTGATTTCTGGCACATGAACCTAACTATGAAATCTCACCTGATGTATAAGAGGGAATAGTTATAATTATTTAAAACCTCAACATGGTATTAACTTGCCTTTTAATGTAAACACTTACATTTTCAAACCGCTACAAATAGCATAATCTTTTGCAGTCCATCCAGTTATATCTTGACAAGAGACATTAATGCGTTGCTGAAGAAGAAGACTGGCCATACCTGGTGAATTCCTACATAAGGCAATCATGAAGGCTGTTCTAAAATAACAGACAGATGACTTTACCCTGAGGAACTTTAATAGTTATTTAAACTGCTCATTTCATCTACTTTACCAATGTCATATCCCACCTGTCAGTGTATATTTAACCACTTACATGTACTAATAGACATAAGCATTTTGGGTGCTCAAGTGTTCATCTTTGTAAATTACCACCAAGGCTAAAAGGAAGGGACAAAAAGGAAGCCTCTTGTCCCACTGGCATATTACATAATTAAGAAGTTGCTAACTTAAAGTCCTCTGATGGGCAAGAAATTATGTTGATGTCAATTATCTAAAGTAGGCAAAGATTTCAGTGAAGTTTTCTCCATTAATTCCCTAGTCTGATGTAATAGATTGTAATTCAGTCAGCTAGGGGTCAGATCAGAAAGAACTATCTGAAGGCTTAAAACAGTTATATTAATAATAATGGTAATAATAGTAGTCCTAGTAATTTCAGTTAATGATTCTTACAAGCATGTGCTAGGCACCAAATTAAATACTCTGTCTATATAATCTTACTTACACACAAACCCCTTAAAGGATATATTATTATCCTCCTTTTCATATCAGAAAATGTATTTGGTAATAAGTGGTGTTCCCAAGGTCACACATCTAGCAAGTGGGAAAGCTAGGAATTAAACCTAGTCTTGCATCAATCTAAAGCCTCTTTTCTCTTTATCACCCACCCATGGCTTGTCTTCATTAAAGGAAAAATTTATTCAATTTAAGCTATCTTTCTCCCCTCCATCCATACTAATTAAAAAAATCAAAATACACTAGAAATGAAAAAGGACAGAAACTGACGAACACATACTACCTGGTAAAAGCAATTAAAAGTCACTTAGGGATGACTTAATGTTAGTATTGTTCAAAGAAAGCAACATAAAGCAAAGAGTCATCCAAAAGACAAAATGATTTTCAACTTCTATTTATGTTTAACATAGCGTTTTTTAAAGGAAAAGTATATAAGAACCAGAGGTTAGAAAAATACTAGAAAAGGGTTAAGAAGTTCAATACTGAGGCATAAAGTAAACTGAAATTTAAAGTCCACATGCTATAAAACTAATAAAATGAATACAAAACCCCTTTAGCTAACATAAGGTCATAAGACCAAAAACATCAGATTACAAATAACAAGTATCAGCATAAATAATAAGAGAAGATGAATCCTATTATATACTGTTCTTTATGTTGTCCAGTCCAAATAATTGATTTTTTTTAAAAACCAGGATGGATATTATTAGCCACACTTTTCATTGAAGAAGTAGGTCTTTAAATCCTAACACAACTAGTATTTGGTAGTGCCTAGTAACCTCTTGGTCTGAAGGTTCCAAAGCCCATTGTACATCCTATCCTTTATACCATCTTACCTCATTTAAGAATGTGACTTTGTCACAATAACATTTATTCGTTAATTCACTATTTATTAAGTACCCATTATTTGTCAGATACTCTTTTATGTATTGGGCATATATCTCTGAATAAAAAGCAAAAATCCTTTTCCTCATTGAGCTTATATTCTATTTGGGAAATAGGCAATAACAAAAAATATATAAAATATATATTAGAAATGCAAAACAAAAAAATAGAGCAGGTAACTTCATAAGACATATCAGGGATGTGTGGAAGGCTTGGGATTTTAGGTAGGGTGGCCAGGAAAGGCCTCAATGAAAATACAATATTTGAATAAAAACCTTACAGAGGTGAGGGAACAAACTATATGGAAATTAGATGGAAAAACATGCCAGGTAGAGGCAATAGCAGGTGCAAAGGCTCTGGAGCAGGAGCATGCCTGACATATTCAAAAAGCAGCAAGGAAGCCACAATGGCTGAAGTGGAGTATGTGAAACAGAAGGATAATAGGGGATGAAGTTAGCCAGGTAACTGAAGATTAGATCATGTAGGTCCTTGTAGATCATAGTGAGGCTTTAAAAATTAATCCTTCATTTATTTGTTTGACAGACAAAATTATTTGTATTTACCATGTACAACATGATATTTCAAAGTATATACACATTGTGGAATAACTAAATCTAGCTAATTAGCATATGCATTGCCTCACATAGTTATCATTTTTTGTGTTGAGATATACAAATGGCCAACAGGTATATGATAAAATGCTCATCACTAATCAGCAGGGAAATGCAAATTAAAAACCACAATGCAATATCACCTCATATCTTTTAGAATGGTTATTATCAAAAAGACAAGCAGTGTTGGTGAAGATGTAGAGAAAAGGGAACTCTTGGGCACTGTTGGTGGGAATGTAATTTGATACAGCTATTATGGAAAACAGAATGGGAGTTCTTCAAAAAAATTAAAAATAGAGCTATTGTATGATCCAGAAATTCCAGTAGTGGGTATATATCCAAAGGATATGAAATCAGTATGCCAAAGAAATATCTGCACTTCCATGTTCATTGCAGCACTATTTACAGCAGCCAAGATATGGAATGAACTTATCTACTAATGGATGAATGGATAAAGAAAATGTGGTATATATACAATGTGGTATATACTATTCAGCCTTAAAAAAAGAATGAAATCTTGTCATTTGTGACAACATGGGTGAACCTAGAGGATATCATAAAATAAGACAGACACAGAAAGACAAATACCTCATGATCTCACTCTTATGTGGAATCTAAAAAAGGTGGTCTCATAGAAGCAGAGAATAGGATAGTGGTTACACAGGCAGGAGTGGTTGGGGGTGGAGGGGGGAGATGTTGGCCAAAGGATACAAAGTTTCAGTTAGATAGGTGCAAAAAGTCTAAGATATCTGTTGTACAACATGGTGACTATAGTTAATAATATTAATATATTGTAATCTTGAAAAATGCTAAAGGAGTGTGTGGCTTTTGAAAGGGGAAGAAATTAGAGGATTTTGAGCAGAGAAGAGTTGGCTCTAGTTGCTGTATGGAGAACAGACTGTAGGGGAGCAAGGGCACAGGCAGCAAGACCAGTTAAGAGGCTTTTACAAAGATCTTGACAGGAGATGATGAGCCAAAGTAGTAGCAGCAGAGGTGATGACCAGTGGGTTTATTCTGGATATGTTTCCTTTTGTATGGAATGCAAAAGGGACTTGCTGACAGGTGTGTAATATCAAAGTAAAAAGAGTCAAGAATGACATCAGAGATTATACTCAGAGCAAATTGAAGTGGGAAGTTACTATTACTTGAGACTGGAAAGACTGTAGGAGGACCAGGTCTATATATGTGTGTAAGGGTGGATATCTGAAATTTAGATATGTTAATTTTAAGGTGTCTGAGAGGCATCTTAATGGCTATAGTGAAGAATTGCCATACTTGGTCATACAGGTCATATCCTGTACCAGGTCTCTCTATTCCTGTAGAGTAATTGTCTATTCATCCATTATGATTATCTCAGCATTAACCATTGTCATGTGATCATGTAACATTAGGGTCTGCTAAAGCACTGTGGATGTTTGAGTATATATCATGGTTACTGTCCATTCTATGGATGTTACTCGTACTCTAGAGTTGTCTTATCATGTACCAGATTTTCTTATACACTGTGGTTTTCTGAACTGTACTGTTCCTGTCCATTCCTGTCAATTGCCCATTAACTCTTTTATAGCTCATCAACCATTAATGTCACAGCACATATATTAGGTTGACCATACGAAATTATCATTTTTTAAATTCAGGATATTATTGGGGTACAAACATTTTGGTTATATGTAATGCCTTTGCCTCACTCAAGCCAGGACTATAAGCAGAAATTGCCATTTTTGTGAAACAATTGTCAAATACTGGGAATTTCATGTGGTACAACCTAATACTCTGATTATCTCTATCTCTAATGTGGACACTTCATCATGCCAGAAGTCCACCTTCTCCATTATCATAGTTTTTCATATGCATATACCAGATTCATAGAGACAACCTATTTTTTTTGGGGGTGGGATGAATCTAAAAGGACTCTTGTTCTTAATTTTGTTAACCTTAATAGCTCCCCAACATGCCTCTGTTTTGCATACTGGTCTCTTGTGTAATCTTTCCTTGGAAAAAATGTTTTATGTTCCTCCGTTCCCTCTGAAAATTAATACACTGATATGACTGAAAAACAGTATAATGTTGGATCACAGTTTGGACACTTTCAACTGGTCAGTGTCTTAGATTCAAAGAAATCACACAAATTAAAGATAGCAAGTAAGTGTCACTTGGCTGCTTTCTTAACTCCATGTCTTGGGTAAAACTCTACCCATCCAGATCTCATAAAACAACTCTGCATATAGAGAACTCCAATTTTGTCATCAGTATAATTTGCTGACTTCTTAGGGACTTAAAGAAGCTAGGCTTGGATTTTTTTATGTTTTGGCCCCTATCTAAAGGAGTGGGCATTGCCCTCAAGTATCTCTTCATAGGTAAACATTGCATTCTTATTCAAGAACTATGCTATCTCATTATTCAGTATTTTATCAACCTGAACCAGAGCAAACAGTCTATCTACTTTAGACCCTTTGATAATTTGGAAAATTACTTAACTCTATCAGGATGAGAATCAATACCAAAAATTAAGAGACTCCAGATCTTAATATACTAGAATTCTCCACAATATTACACAGTTAACCAAGGCAAAGGCATTTGTGACACTAAAGATCAAACAGGGGATTGGAGGGAAATAAAATGAAGGCATGAGAAATTATTTTAAGCTTTTGGATTATAAGAGATAGCTGAGGCTAAGGGAAGTTCTATGACTCACCTAGTCATATGGGAAGACAAGGAAAGAGATGGAACTGTAATGTAAGACTCCTCATTACTGATCTAGAGCTCTTTACACTACACTATGCACCCTTTCTTGGGTGGGTTCTGGTATATTCAGGAGAGGGATATGTTGGGAATGAATTTTGGTAGCATTGATAAGCTGTGGAGAGAGGACTGTCAAATTAAGCATTGAGTAACTGAAAACTAGAGGCATTAACTGGCTCTAATAGAGTTGAATAATATCTTTTTTTTTTACCTCTTTCTCCTCCCTCCTTTTGTTTTCAACACCTTACCTCTTCCCCTTTCTCTGAACTGTGAATCTCACAGGTCTCTCCAAGTTGGTGCCTAAGAAGATGATGATCACCCAAATGAGTTACTACTATGTGATCAGCGTTGGGCTTCTTTTCCTGGTTAATATTTTCCCTGGAACTACTGGCCAAGGAGAATCCAGACGGCAAGAACCTGGGGACTTTGTGAAGCAGGATATTGGCGGGTAAGAACCCTTAACTCCTGGAATGAAAGAAGATTATGATAAAGGCTTGTCTTAGACCAAAATTTTAGATTTTTTCCCCACAAATGAACCCAAGTACTGTGATACTTATACATTACATTGTATTCAGAAAGAAATCATCAGCTCATACCCTCAAGGCAGAAAGAGATCTCAAAGGTCTTTCTTCTTAGGCAACTGCCTAGCCCATACTCGAACCTCCTCTGTAATATCTTAAAAACAGTTCTCTCCAGCCTTTTGCTCTCAATTTTATCTTTTCTCTCTTAGATCATCTTCAACCTGTATCTTTTTGTTGGCTCTGGTTCATTAGCATTTAAACATGATCAAGAATGTTCCGTCTTAAATTTAAAAACCTTCCCTCCAGATAGTGCCTTAAGTCTTTGCTCCCCTTCACAGCTGTATTTCCTGAAGAGGTGGTATGCTTCATTGTCTCTATCTGTATCTCTCACATTCCTCCACCTGCTGCTATTTGACTTCCAACCCCATGCCTCTAAGGCAACTTCTCTAACCAAAATGGCCAACATTGGCTCTGTTGCTAAAATGAACAACTTGTCTGTCCTTATGTTACTTAATTCCTTTAGTAACATGTTGCAGTATTAAATGTTTTGACTTCTCCCTCCTTGACTTCTTTTTATTATGAAATAAAATACACACATAGAAACATGCTTAAAATATAAATTTAAGTTTAAGAATAATTCTCTGTTTGACTTCAGAGACACCACAATTCTCTGGTGCTTAGATTAGATTCTGTAGGAGCAAGGCATGGAACAAGGATTCTTGAGCAAATGATTTATTGAGAGTTCACTTAGGAGAAACCTATAAGGAAGTAAGGGAAGCAAGACAGTAAAAGGGAAGAAGTAAAACAAAGGTGTAGCCTCAATTTGATCTCATGAAGAGGTGTGAAACATAAAGGGCACTACAGATTTTTCCTACCTTCAGGCAAAGGACCCAGCCTACCGTATCCTCATCTCAATCAGTCCTTGCCTGTGGGCCTCCTAGAGGAAGGCATATCCTCCCAGATGTTTTAGGGTGATGTTGCTCCCTTCAACAGTTGGTAATTCTCCAAAGTAGCTGAAGGATGGTTTCACTGGCCCAGTAAAGGGAATCTGGGCATAGTACCAATAATAAATACTGCACCTGGTTTTCTTTATACATATATGGCTATGCTTTCTACAATATTTTCATAATGTTATGCAGCTATATCAAAGGCCCTTGTGATATAAATATAGACTCTTACCTCTTCAAGCATTAAAGCCTTTTTAAATTTTAAGTCTGAGAATAAAGTTTTCTAAAAATGTGTTGCATATATTTTCTTACAATCCTAAACAAGGATTTTAAACAGAGTAGTCCCTTTTCTTGATAGCTTTTGGTCATCATAAAGAACATTCAAAGCCAGGCACAATGGCATGTACCTGTAGTCCCAGAAACTGGGGAGGCTGATGAGGGAGGATCTTTTGAACCTACACGTTCCAGACCAACCTGTGCAACACAGTGATGTTAAAATAAAAATAAAAAAATACAATATTGATTGTATCTAAAAATTGTAAACTAAAATGCTCACCCCCCCCACCAGCTGACTGAATGGACCCCCTCGTGGCCAAAGGAATGTTCTAGGGCAAAGTTGCCTGCCAGGAGGAGGGAGGTCAGACATGCCTTATCATGCCCCCCTCCCTTCTTGGAGACTTCCTTTGTAACCCATTAACAGGCCTAAGGGTATGCAAGACAAACCTGCTTGTCCTCAATTTATGCAACAAATAGTGGATTATCTCTGGTAAATGGTTTATGTTAAAACATTCCAGGTCTTTAGACAAAGCTTCATGTCTTTAGCCAATTACAATCTAAAGAATCTTTAAACATACCTATAACCTGTAAGCCCCCCACTTAGAGATGGCCCTCCTTTTTGGGCCAAACCAATGTATGCCTCCCACACATTGATTGATGGTTTTACCCATAACCCTTGTCTCTAAAATGTATAAAAACCAAACTGTAACCCAGCCACAGCGAGTCCACTTGCCCAAGGCCTCTTGGCAGTGGCTCCAGGTCATGGTCCTCAAATTTGGCTCAGAATAAATCTCTTTAAAATTATTTTGCAGACTTTGGCTTTTTTTCCATTGACAAAATAAAAAAAAAATTAATTATATTCATTCTATGTCTTTTTTCTTTTTGTCTCTATTTTCAGTATTAATTGTCGCCTCTACTCTTTACATTGGTTTGTTTACACCCTCTTGGTGATTAGAAAACAGATAGCCAAGCCTTTTAGCAATTATATTAAAAGAGGAGGCCAAGAAATCCTGCCTGAAAAAGCAGAGTGAAGTGCTTGTTTTTAATACAGAGGCATAATTAGTACATGTTTCTTGAATTAGAAACATTTTTTGTTTACTTTCTTCCAAGTTTAATGCAATTCATACTTTGGAGGAATGAGACTACTAAAAACCTGGCTCCAAATATTAGGGTTGGCACTCTATTTATACTTGGTAGAAATAAAGAAATCAATATAACTTTAAAATGTATCATATATGCTGGTAATTCTGATACTTAGCAGAGCTACTGGTTCTTTTTGTTTGCTTGTTTTCATAATTTGTTAATTTTGGTTTTGTGTGTTGAAAAAATCTATTTGCTATATTATTTTATCCAACTTTCATGGTTTATTCAATTAAATTGCCTGGGTTAACTACCTTAGTAGCTTGAACAATGGTTTATTGAACAGTATTTTGTATAAATCATGTGCTAGATGCAATGGTTCTCAATATTTGCTATGTGTAAGCAAGAAAGAAGTCTCTATACCTGAAGATTGTGATTTAGGAGCTCTAGGGATAGTGGCTAGTAATTTGAATTTTGTCAAATTCCCAAGATGATTCTGATGTAAGGAATCTTTGATCAATACTTTGAGGATACAGTTTCTATTTTCAAGGAACTAACAGTATAATTAGTGATTTGGGATTCTAGAACTTTAGAATAACCCAGATGGGAAAAACTGCAGAAAGCATCTACATCTGATCTCTCATTTTGTATATGAAGAGATTGAAGTTCAGAAAGGAAAACTAACTTTCCTAAGCTCTTACAGCAAATTAACAGTAGAGCCAGGTCTAAAAACACCAGTCTCTGATTCCAGGTCTTATGTTCTTGAGGAAAACCTACAGAGAACAATTTTAACTTCATATAATAAATACATTTCTCAAACCCCTGCTTCCTGGTCCAGTATTTTGATCATAGCAAATGGAACTATATATGTGAACAAAGTTTAGTTGAACCATTATGAAATTGTCATTTTTCTGGGTCAGAATGGTTGAATATCAGCAATTTCATAATAGGTCAACACGTAAGTGCCTAAGTAGCAATTAAGCGCCAAATGGATCTTCTATCGAGGTCTGACTACAGTTTGTTGTATCTGTCAGGATCCCAAAGAATATAGATGGGACATATCAATTAAAATTAGTCGAGAAGGGTAGATTTTCAGAGAGACTAATCATAAAGTTATGGTCTAGGTCGAAGGAAAATGCAAGGAATAGAGTAAGAACCTAAAGCCTGTAGCAAACAAAGCATGTAGAATAAGGCTTCTTAAGAGGGCAGAGATTCTTAGTGGGGGAAATCACCAGCCTGAGGAGATAACATAGGGAGATAGTCAAAGAATTACATGCCCAGACTTTACTCTTCTTCTTTGATCTTCAGCCAAGGTGGCCAAATTCAAGTTGAAGCCAGAGGCCAATGGAACCTGCTGATATAGTTCATACATGTTAGCCTTCTAGGAAAGAGTACATGATGGAGAAGAGTAGAGAAATATATATGAAAGAGAAAATGAAAGACTTTGTGCACAAGGCCTCATATTTACAGGTTAAGAGTAAAGTAGAGACCATGATTTGGGAGACCATGACACAGCACTAACACTTTTTCTGCATCAAGATTATATGGTGGTGGCAGTAGTGACAGCTGATGCTGTGAACTAAAGAAGAGATAATGGGAGAGTTGCTTATTTCCTTGTCACGTCTACAGCCTAACCTGGTGCCACTGTCTAAAGGTATAAGTCCTTGTAAGCATATTGAAAAGTATTCTGTCAGTCCTCTTAATCTCAGAATAAACTGGTACCTGTGGCCATACATGTTATTTACTGTGATTTGAAGTCCAATCCCTTCTATTTACATGCAATCTGTATTATGGAATCAATGCATCAATACTCTTAGCATTCAATTATCAAATTTTAAACTTTCAGAACCAGATATGTGTGGGACCTGAGTGGCTGTCAGTTTTTAGGCTCCTATCCTGGGTAGAAATCCCTCTTGCATTATGCTTGATGATTGACCTGGCAGGTTGAATCCTTCCAGTGATAAGCTACATCACTACCTCTGGGCATAGATCCTGGTGCTTCCTATATTGAGCTGAATCCTCTAACACCAGTTAGAGTTAGGGACTTATAACAGTCCCAGTTATAAGGACCTGTAACATTGGTTTCCTCTTCCATATAGCAGCTCTCAGATCTACTCCATGCTTTCTTGTCTGCAGGTTAACTCATTTCTTTCAACTATTCTTTTGATATACTATGGTTTTTCAGACACTGCCTAAAACTGGACATTCTTCTTTGTTCTCTAATTAGATGATGTTGAAACTCAAGAATTTATACTTATTTGTGGTTTTCGTATTCCATCACATTAATTTAAACTTTATATTCATATAGCTCTTACTATGTACCAAGCACTATTCTCAGTACTTTTATATGTTAACTCATATCATCCTTATAACAGACCTGCTAGTTAGGTGATGCTATTATTCCCATTTTAAAGATAAAACATGGAGACACAGAGTGGTCAAGTAACTTGCCAAAGCTCACACAGCCAGAAAGTGGCAGAGCTAGGACTTAAAAGCCAGAGAGGCTGGCTATTAACGACTACAACCTATTGCTTTTTATGAGTTTGGCCACTTTCAAGTAAGAATTAGGGAGATGTCAATTTATTTCATGCATGTGAACATTTACTTATATATAACAATCTCTCAATCTCTGAATATTTAATATCTCAGCCACATGGCTGTATACTGTATTAAGTCGGGGCAAGTGCAGTTTTCTTATAGGACCTGGAGGAATAAGAAATATCATTTAAACTTACCATTTTCTGTTATAAAATGGAAATGTAGCATTTGTGATACTGGGCAGGGATGGACATTTGAGGCCAGGATCAAGTATAGTTTGTAGGTGATGCTGTGACTTCCTAATGCATCATATCAGGAGGAAAGATTGTCTCAGTACTACTAATAATAAATTTGATCACTTGTTAAGACGATGATTGTCAGGACTCTCCATTGTAAGGATATCAGCCACTAGGATTGATTGAGCTGGTGGCCAGCTCATTGCTTTTATCATGGCTGTGAGTGTGGGGAAAAAAGCAAATAGTAGTGGGGGAGAGAATATTCCTAGTACTGTGGTTTTCCCTTCTTTCTTGTCAAAATTATTTTCTCCATATACACAGTGTTATAAATGGTTCTCAGCCTGGCCTATGAAAGCATACTTAACCAAAAATGTTGCTGAAATAGTGCTCATGCATTGGCACTATGGTTACAATCATTCAGATAAATTATGAGTAATAGGCCTGCATAATATTGCCTGGAAAACTAGCTACCTTTATGGCATTGTTTCAAAGGAAGAATGTACTCTTACTTCTTTGCAAACTTTGCTTGGATTAAAACACATTTTAAGTTGGGGTATGTCTGCTTATGTTTATATGAAATCACATCTCTACGGTCTACTTACCTTGCTATTTTATCATTCACAACATATACTAGTTAAATATTCCTGTGCATTTTTGTGTGTGTGTGTGTGAAACAGTGGCTTTCAGTTACCAGGAAGGCATGAAGGATTTGGTCTTTATTTTACTTTAACCCAGCAAATAAAGTTAGTGTGAATAGGCAGGGTATGTGTTGGGTGGGTGTGTGTCAAGTCAGTCCTTCTCTAGTTTTATTACCAGTCTATAGAAAGTATTTCAGAAAAGAACAGCTGTGTTTTTTGAGATGGATTGGGCATATTCTAGCTAAAAATCAGGGTTTTTTTCCCCTTTAAGTGGCTTTTGTAAAGACGTTAGAATGTGTGCTATTGAATTCCAGGTGTTTCTCATTTCGTCCCCAGTATATTACTGGTGTCCCTAGTGCTGAATCTTTACTTAGACCTTTCCACTTAGAGGAAAGACTGGGCTTAAAAAATGAAAACATGGGGAAAGTTGAGAAATGGTGAGTAATCTTATTTGAGTATGATTTCTGGTCAGAAAGAAAAGTAGTAGAATTTGCAGCTGTAAATATATATTGGGAACAGATGGCACAAGGCCATGAATGTTAGGTTAAGGAGTTGGAATTTTATTTGGTAAATGGTGAAGAGTTATGGAAGGTTTATGAGCAGTGCAAAGACATGATCTGTGCAGTAATTTTGAATTTTCATTATTTTTAAAAATCTGATTTCCCCTGGGAGATATGCAGTAGTAGGAAAAATGCCATCATTTTAATTAAGTAAATTTATCTTCTCTTTTGGTTGTTGTATCAACTTCATCAGCAATTCCACATCTGTGCCTCTCATGCTTCCTCCTAACATAAACACACCAGAGTCCTTAATGAAGTTGTTGAATTAATGCTGTTACTGCAGCATCCTGAACTTAATCTCTTGCTGGTCAGTGAGCTTGGCCTTCTTATTTAGCTTAAAAGCATATGTCTTTCAAAGGATTCTCATTGCATTTTCAGGAGTTTGGGGAGTAATTAATGAACAATCCTCATTTACAAAACAATTTTATATTTATTATTTTATTTCCTTATTTCTTTCAAAAACTTTCAAAGGTGGGGTATTATCATCCTCATTTTACATATATGGAAATACTGGCATACTTTGTTTTGTTGTGCTTCACTTGCTTGTGCTACAGATATTACACTTTTTTTTTTTTTTTACAAATTGAAGGTATGTGGCAACCCTGTGTCAAGTAAGTCTATCGATACAATTTTTCCAATAGTGTGTCCTCACTTTGTGTCTCTGTGTCACATCTTGCTAATTATTGCAGTATTTCAAGCTTTTTCATTATTATTATAGCAGTTATTGTAATCTGTGATTATAATTGTTTTGGAGTGCCATGAACCAGGCCTATATAAGATGGTGAAGTTAATCAATAAATGGTATGTGTGTTCTGACTGTTTCAGTAACTGATCATGTCTCCATCTCATCAACTTGATAAGCATGTAGCATTGAGAAATTCTTTTCTGTCTTTGGGGTCAGTGTTGCATGTGTAAAATGAAGGGAAAAAATTATTAATATATAATCTCTAAGGTCCTCCATAATTCTGACATGCCATGATTCTTTCCTTTTTCCCCAAACTACTTTTGGATAGGCACAAACTATAGCATTTTCACTGCAATTTAGTTATTGAAGAATGGAGTCCTGATTTAGGTTCTAGATTAAACCAACTTCTAACTCCCTATGCAATAATTTAGTGCACATCAGGGGGAAAATTTATCAGTGATCAAGTGTAAAATTGTAGAGAAACCTATTGAAAATAGTTTTTGAGGTGCTATTTAGCATTGATTTTTTACTTAAAAGTTTTAAAGTTATTGGGAAAGAATGCTGCTAACATATGAACAGTCAGCAGAGGATGGAAATGCATTCTCATGGAAGTTAGTATTTCAGTAAGAGAGGTGGCACTATGTATTGTTCTTATATTTAGGACTTTTGAATCAAAATTTTAGCTTACCCATTAACTCTCAGGGTGATTAAACACTTGTGTTCAGGGGCTTAAGTGTTCTCATCTATGAATCCATCTTGATAAGATAATTTCTGAAGCCCTTTGTAGTTTGTCTATGCTTCTGTGAGGATTCTCCTTTCTATCCTCTTCTAGTAATCCAAGAAATCATTTCTCATTCAATTTATGTATCAATTTCCCAGAAATTAAATTAGATTATCCAAGGTGGAGCAAGATCTCCCACTGTGAGAGTTAAGGGATAAAGAGAAAGAGGTTTGCATACAATCAATTGAGCTACTACAACCTTCCTCCCCCCTGCCCCGCCCACGCCAGGTCGATCCAAAATTGGTGGATTGTGAGCTATCACCAGACAGGGTGTCTATGTTTACCACTTTAGCTTACAGTTAACTCTTGCTGGAAGTTGGCCACCCTCACAGCACAAACAGGTCCCAAGGCAGGATTGTCGCAAAGGATGTGGAAATAAGAAATAAAGAAATAATATATTATAGATGGAGAAATGATTTAGACAGAAACGAAGAGCAGTTTAAAAGATGGGGGAGTCAGGGGTTCTCAGCTTCCTGCAGACTGAGACCCCGATGAAGTGCTGCATCAGTATTTATCAGTACAGCATATAGTTGTCTTTCGTTAGAGAATTACATATACAGTTCATGTTTTGAGGTTTCCAGGGGAACCTTACCTAATTCTGTCTACAAGAATAGACAGTTACACAATTTTTCAAAGATAAGCATGTTAAGCTCTAAGTTAGAAACAGACCTAGCAGAGCATACAATGTATAAAATGAGAACACTGAGTCTATGTACTACTCTAATCTACTTCTTCTAAACACAGAGACATGTAGTCAGGAGTGAAGCAGGAATAGCCTGGAAGTCTAGGATAGCTCCAGTTGCATGTTGTCTGCTGGGCAGGCATTTTAATCAGCTTCTCTGCCAAGGGCTCAAACCGAGCTTCTGCTTTGCAAAAAAGCTCAAGGTGATGACCAGCAGCAAGACAAGAAACGCTGCTTTGCAAACGTTCTTTGACAATGCCTCCCTTGTTGGAAGCAGCTTCTGTTTTGTGAACTAACATGTCCACAGATTCCTTCAAGGCAAAGACCTGCAAAACCCATGAACCTTCTCACATCTCTTAGGCTATTTCCCAACATCTCCCCCTTTCTTTTTAGTAGTAAGTTGATGAAGCTGGCTAGTCATCACTGCAAGGCGTTGGTCTCCAGAGCCTTGTCTTCTTTGGAGCTTTTTCCAGACTATAAGCAAGCACAAGCAAATGATTATGATAATGCCAAAAATTACTATAGCAGAACCCCCATAGATCTTAAAATGAGAAAGTGGATTGGTTGACTCCAATCCAGATGAGATGCCATTAATAATGTCAGCCTCAGAGAGCAAATTCAGTTTGTGACTGAAGGTACTCAATATTTCTTGTTGTAAATTTCCAATCTCTTCAGTCAGATTTCCTTGATTAAGTAGATGTTTCTTAATATTTTCCCAAGGAAATTGAGTCTGATTATATATATGAGGCGTAACACAAAATTGAGTGATATTCCAATCACAACGGAGTCTAATTTGCTTTTGTAAGCTTACAACCTGGTCTCCCAGTAAGGTGACCACTTGTTGTAAGTCAGCCACTTGAGTAGCCAATAGGTTGCCAATTTGATTTTGGGTAGACCGTAATTGATTTGATTCATAATGCCAATTTTGAACAAATTCAGTAGTTTGTACAGTCTGATGTAAAGCCACCCCTGCAGTTGCTGCAGTGGCAGTCATAGCAATGATTCCCAAAATAGCTGCTATTAGAAGACCAATAAATCTTTGGTACATTTAAGAATGTGGTTAAGCAGTTTATCTAAAAGGAACATTGCTGGAGTTTCTTGCCAGACTCTATTCATTTTTAACAGGTAACTGTAATTATGTTCTGGCTTTGAGAATATAAAGTGTTTCTTTATAAGGATTAAACTTTATGGAATTGTCAATACAGGTATAATAAGAACAGTTATCACAAGTCACAAGAAAGGAATGTGCATTATATTTGGCATGGCCAATCATGAATAAGTAAGGCAGTTTAACACAAGCTTGGATATAATGAGTAGAGTTCAAATCAAAAATCTATTCTCGACTAATGTTTGTATTTAATGTGTGTGCTAATCCAAGCCTGTAGAGGGTGTAAAGCAACTGACAGTTTCCACAACTGATCATGAATAAGACCATTCAAAATGTGAGGGGCTGGAGGGCTCATACCATTATTGAGCCATCTAATATGACTTTGAAAGTCAGTGTCTTTTACAGACATTGAGGTGGCAGTCTTATTCCAATGAAATTTTTTAAGATTGCGAGAGGAAACAGATATCTTCTGTTTTTTCCACTCGAGTTTCCACTCTGGGCTTGATTCTTCTACTGGGCATCCATATCATTTGTCTGTCATCTGTCAAGACACAAGCAAAAGCTCGACTCCACACTTTAACCCATCCTTCTCTCCATTTATTTTCTGTATCATCTTTCCAACAGATAGGTTGGTGAGGGAAAGAGTCTGGTTGTCAACTCCCTTTCCAGTGTTTTTCTACTGCCGTTAAATTTTCTTCTTTATGAATATTCAAAAAATTTAGAGTAAATAAGATTTGATTTATTCTATCTCTGGGGGTCCATATACCCCCCCTTTTTGTTTAAATGACATACTTTTTAAGGTTTGATGAGTCCGTTCTATAATACCTTGTCCTTGAGGATTATAAGGAATGCCAGTAATGTGTTTGATATTCTACCTAGTGCAGAACGTTGCAAAAGAATGACTAGTATAAGCAAGGCCATTGTCTGTTTTGATGGTGGCTGGGACTCCCATATGTAAAACAGGAGTATAAGTGTGAAAGTACATGTCTAATAGTTTCTCCAGTAGATGGAATAGCCATAATAAATCCAGAATAAGTGTCTATAGTGACATGTACAATGCCTAATTTGCCAAATTTAGGGATGTGTGTAACATCCATTTGCCACAATTCATTTGGCGAGAGGCCTCGGGGATTAACTCCTGTAGGAAGACTAGGTTGATTAACTGTTTGGCAAGTGGGACAGTGAGAAACAATATGCTTAGCTTGATTATTTGTTATTTGAAATTTTTCATTAAACCTTTAGTATTAATATGAGTTAACTGATGGAACTGAGTCGCCTCTTGAACAGAATCAATAAGTAATCAATCTATTTTTTCATTACCGGTCACCAATGGGCCCGGGAGATTAGTATGAGATCTGATATGAGTAATACAAAGTAGAAAGTGGCGATCCCGTATAATCGACTGAAGTTGTTGAAACAGCTTGGAAACTTCATCAGTTTCTGTAATAGTTAACTGTTCCCCAGGCTAGAACTGCTTGCACAACATACTGGGAATCAGAAACAATATTTAAAGGTGAAATAACGTCTTGCAAAAGCTGAATAACAGCTTGCAGTTCCACCTTTTGTGCTGAATTATAAGGCGTGGTCCACACTTTAGTTAAAGGACCAGAATAACCTGCCTGACTATTGCTGCTACCATCAGTAAAAAAGGTAGGGACATGAAGTATAGGCATGGATTTCACTATTTTAGGTAATATCCATCGAGTTAATTTTAGAAATTCGAACAATTTGTTTTTTGGATAGTGATTGTCAATTGTTCCTACAAAATCAGATATACCTGATTGCCAATCCAGGTTTTGTTGATAAGCCATTTGAATTTGTGCATTAGTAAGAGGAACAATAATTTTCTGAGGATCTTGACCACTGAGTTGTTTTAGTCTCTGACAGCCTTTAAATATAATTTGACCAATTTTGTCTACATATGTCATAAGCCGTTTTTGATGCTTATGTGGGAGAAAAATCCATTCAATTATACCCTCTTCTTGAATTAAGGTAGCAGAGGGAGAATGTTCTAATGGGTAAACAATTAAATTCACTCTTTTTTCAAGATTCACTCTAGAAAGTTGAGCTTGGTGAATATGAGACTGAATCCACGCCAATTCCTCTTGTACTGCCTGAGTTAACTTACAAGGACTATTAAGATCAGAGTCACCCTTCAGTATATCAAACAGGTTGCTTAAAGCATAAGTAGGAATTCCTAACATAGGTCTAAGCCAATTTATGTCTCCTAGTAACTTTTGAAAATCATTCAGAGTTTGTAATTTGTCCATACGTATTTGAACATTTTTTCTATTTTTTATTTTTATTACCTCATATTATGGGGGTACAGATATTGTTAAGGTTACATATCTTGCCCCTGCCCCTCCTCCCCACCCCAATATGCCAGAGCTTCTAGTGTGACCCGCCTCCAGGTGGTGCGCACTGCACCCACCGTGTAAGTACATACCCTTCTCCTCCTCCCCTCTAACACCTGCCCACTTCCCAATTACAGATTTTTTTTCAGACATTTTGGTTACAATGTATATCTTTGCTTCTTCCTAAAAAGGGATAGAGGTAATCCCACTCTGTGGGTTGTCTATTTGCTCTAATGATTGTGCAGAAACATTTTAAATTGATCAGATCCCATTTGTTTATTTTTGATGTGGCGGTGATTGCCTTGGGAGTCTTCCTCATGAGTTCTTTGTCTAGACCAATAATTGATAGGGTTTTCCCAACATCATCTTCTAGTATTCTTTTTTTTTTCTTTTTTTCTTTTTTCTTTTATTTCGGCATATGATGGGGATGCAGATTTTACAGTTTCAATAAATGCCCTTTCCCCCCTCTCCCCACAAGTCTGAGTCTCCAGCATGACCATCCCCCAGACGGTGCACTTCTCACTCATTATGTATGTATATACCCACCAACCCCCGTCCCCCTGCCCAATACCCTATTACTGTAGTACCTATGTGTCGACTTAGGTGCTGCTCAGTTAATACCAGTTTGCTGGTGAGTATATGTGGTTCTTGTTTTTCAATTCTTGGGATACTTCACTTAGTAGTATGGGTTCCAGCTCTAACCAGGAAAATATAAGATGTGCTATATCACCATTGTTTCTTAGAGCTGAATAGTACTCCATGGTATACATATACCACATTTTATTAATCCATTCTTGGATTGATGGGCACTTGGGCTGCTTCCACAGCCTTGCGATTATGAATTATGCTGCTATAAACATTCGAGTGCAGGTGTCTTTTTTGTAGAGTGTCATTGGATCTTTTGGGTAGATGCCCAGTAATGGGATTGTTGGGTCAAATGGTAG
>VSMD01115534.1:0-27790 GCA_008750895.1 Mirza zaza | reverse complement strand
TGAAATATTAACACTTTATTTTTATGCCATGACTCTCTGATGTATTACTGTCTCATTAGAAAGGCTTACATATTTTAGTGACATTTAGGCTTAAGTTACTATAGATCTAATATTATAATTTTTAAACTTTTTATTATGTAAATCTTTAAACACACATAAAAGAGATAATTTGATAGGAAACTGCTATGATCTCAGCATCTAGATTTAACAGTAATAAACATTGTGCTATATATTTTTTTATTTTTTGCTGAAGTATTGAAAAGCAAATTCCAGAAATAATGACCTTTACTCCTAAATACTTCAGTATTTGTTTTTAAAAACAATGAGGATATTTCATTATTTAACCACACTTAACAAAATTAACACCAGTTCATAATATTATCAGTTCCCTAGTCTATATCAATATTGTCTTTATTGTTCTCAAAATGTGTTTTTACAGTTGGTATATTTGAATAAGGGTCCAAACAAGGTTCACACCTTGCATTGGTTGTTAAATCTATCTTACCAATGTCCCTTTTTCAACTGTGCCATTGACTCATTGAAAATCTGATATTTTAGTAGTTTTGTTTTTTCTCAAATAGGCTTGAAGTGAAGATTGGGACAAAATCAATAGAATAAAGAATACTGTAGCAAATTAGTATCATACTTAGTAATGGAGAGCAGCACAATTGTTGGTAGCTATAGCCAACTTAATTTTATAGGAAGGAGAGTACTATTTATCAGGTGTGATGAGAATGGTATTCAACCTTTGTGGAGATAGGAAATGTGATGTTATCCCTGTTTGTTGGTAAGGAAACTGAGGTTCAGAGAGGCTGTATCATTTATTCAGAATGACCTAGCTGGTTAGTTTGAGAACTGGGGTGAAGGAGCAGGTCTTTTGACTTCCATGTTAGTGAAAGTGGCTGTTATAATGTCTGACATATAAGGAATGATCAGTTAATGGCAGCAGGACTTTAATCTTTATGCTACATTTTGTTACAGCTATTTAGATGGACCCTGTGTTATAATCATATCATATATTTCTGATTGTGACTACTCTAAAAGACAGAGTGGTAATGCTGGCTTTCATAATGCCTCCCTGTCTGCAATCCATTCTTTTGAATTTGTGTACTGGATAGCAGGAAATGTCCTCCTACAGTAGGAAACTTTTCTGAATTTTAAGTCACAAAAAGGCATGAAGGCAGTTTAGATATAACAATTATTTATTTTTCAAGCTAAAACTGAAAGCAATAAGTCGTATTATTTTATTATATCTGTCTCTTATTGTAAGCTACTGCTGTTTTGGATTTAAACAAGATATAAATAAATGGAAAAAGAAGTATGTTTTCTGCCAGCATAAAAGAGTATCTGATTTTAGGTCTTACACTGTTCTTGCCTTGTAAATAGAGATTCTTTAAAAGATTCTTTAAACCCTGTTCATGAATAATACGAATGGGAAGGGAAAGGGGAAAGAAAGGAAGGCAAATACCTAACAAGTAGTACCTGCTGTGCTGTATGATTCCCATAAGACAGTGGTTCTCAAAGTGTAGTCCTTAGACCAGCAGCATTAGCATCACGTGGAAAATTGTTAGAAGTGCAACCTCAGACCTCCTGAATTAGAAACTGAGGGGAGGGTCCAGGGTTTTATCTGGATGATTCTGATTGACACTAAAGTTCAAGAACCACTGTTTAAGCTTCATCCTACTCTACCAGCCTCATATAAGGACATTGGCTTTTGATATACTAGAGGTAATATATTCTGTGTAGTGCACAGCATGACACACATACAAGGTAATCTAGCATTTAAAAATAATGAATATTAACTGTAAAGGAATAACATAAAATGACTTCTGTTACAATGGTAGATTTCAGTAGTAGATATATCTTGGAGCTTAAATGGTTGAAAGCCACCAATAATTTATACTTATGTTGTTTTTCATTTAACATTCTAACGTTCTGATCTAAAACAGAGGCAGTATAATGCAGTGGTTAAGAACATAAGCTTTAGACTCTGACAGACATTAGTTCTAGTCTTGATGCTGATACTCACTAGCTGTAGTAGGACAGAGGAGAAGTCATTTAATCTCTTTAAACTACAGTTTCCTCATGAAGGTAATAATTCACAGGCTGGTTATAAGAATTAAATGAGGTATACATGTATACAAAGGCACTCAGTATAGTGCCTGACACATGGTAGGCTCATAGGGCTTAGTAGGGAATGGTATGTTAGAATAATAAATGTGATGCTGGGCTTGGGCGTGTTTATATTTTGTAAGCATTGGGGAATTGTCAAAGAATATTTAAGGAATGACATGATTAGAGTTATATTTTACAAAGTTTACTCTGGCATCAGTGCAGATGGTAGATTGGAGAGGATTAAAATTGTAGTCATGTTGAGGAGGTGAAGGCAGTAGTTCAAGAAAGCGATGAAAAAAGACTGAAATCGTCAGGATTAGTGGTAACAAAGAGGAAGAAGGAACATATAAGAAGTGTTTAGGAGTCTGAAATTAGAGTACCTGTGAATAATTTGATGAAGTTAAGGGGTAGAGAACAATTTGATTTGTTATATATTTGTATGGACTTAAATTTGTTTACATACCCCCAAATAATAGAGATTCTAGTCACAGTTAGTTACCTTTGAAAATATTGGTGGATACATTTGTCTATTATTTTGAGATAAACATATGCATGTGAAAGGGAGAAACAAAAAGTCTGTCCGTAACATTTATCCTGTGACTTTGCTCAAATGGAATAAAATTATATTGAGAATTATTCTTAAAGCTGCAATCCTGAATCTATAACATTGGCTCCCTTCATCTTTTCCTTTAAATATAAATTATTATAATATTCTCTAAATTGGTGGTATATACCATTCTCATGTTCTAACAAGAACTTTTTATTACCTAATCTAAATGTTGATTCTTGAAATACAGGACTGATATCTAATTAAGATATTGTTAAACTTTATAGAAAGTATAGATTTTAAGCATCTTAGAATTAACTTTAATTTACAGAGGAGAGATAGTGGCTCTCTAATCATTATTTGATATTTTTTACTGCATTTATAACATCAAAGATAAAAGTCTTTAATCATATTAGTATGTGTAATTTTCCTTAAAGCCTCTTTAGTGTCTGACTAGAACTAGAATTGCCACATCAGTTCTGACTCTTTTTGTATATGAACGCTTAGCATTCTGAAAGGTAAATGTGTGCTGATGCTATAGGAGAACAGATTATCATTTTTTCTTCTGTGTTTGATAAAAATGCTTGCCACTTTTGTTAGTTCAGTTTCCATTGGTTCTAATAAACTGTCTATGATCATAAGTTATCCATTCAACAAAGCATTTACACTTACATTTTAAAAATTTGCTTTACTAAATAAAATGACTGTTTTAACTTTGTTAATGAGAGGAATAAATAATTCAGAATACAGAAACAGACAGTAAGTTAAAAGATATGTAAATCTCAATTTACTCTAGATTATCAGTTTTCTGACATATAGTTTTATTTTAAAAATCTATGTCTTTAACCTACAATTTAGCTATTAGAGGTTTTGTTTGGTCATTAATGAGTTGTGGGAAAGTCACTTTCTGTGTTTAAAGCTCTTATTGTATTTTGTTTAAACATATTTTAGAGTTAAGATTTTTAGAACTAGAAGATACTTTAGAGCTTGTATAGTACAAATGTTTGAGCTTCTTTTCATATGTAAACCAGAGCAGATCCAAAGAATGAAATGACTTCATGAAGAGACTCCAAAGTCTCATAATTATTTGATTACAGAGGAAGAATCTGGATCCAATGTGGTCTTTAAGAAATTTTCAGTCTGCGTAAGAGGTTAAGCTGTAAAATATTTTAGGAGGTTTATTATGTATTATAGTTTAATTGTCAAGCATTCTTTAAAAATTAGGAAGAAGGCTGGGTGTAGTGCTTGATGCCTTTAATTATAACACTTTGGGAGGTGGAGGCAGTGGGGAGTGCTTGAGCCCAGTAGTTCCAGACCAACCTGAGTAACATATGAGACCTCATCTCTACAAAATAAAAAAGAAATTAAAAAATTGTTAACAGCTTTGGTGGCATACACCCATAGTTCCAGGTACTTGGGAGGCTAAGGCAGGAGGATTGCTTGAACCCAGGAATTTGAGGTTGTAGTGAGCTATGATGACACCATCGCACTCATCTTTCTTTGAGAGAACAAGACCGTCTCTCAGAAAAAAAAAATTAGAAGAGTACAAGTTAAAGGCTCAAAGCCCAGGGAGTTGAGAAAAAAAGTTGCTCAATAAGTATAAAAACCTCAATCCTGGTCATTATCAGGTAAATCTTGCTGGCACAAATAGATGTAAGTGTTGATAGGTTTCTTTCTCTGCTTTTACTTATAAAGAAAAAATATACATTGACTCGGCATTCAAGGAAGTGCAGGGAAATTAAAGATATAGATATAAAAAATCACAGAGAAGTGTTCTCCTTGGACCTGCTGGAATTAGGGTTAGCAGAAATTATAAATAGTGTCATCATTAAAATGCAAAATATTACAGTAGAAGTAAAAATTATTATGTTTTGTCAAATCTTGCTCTGTTTGCATTTTAAAAATAAATATAGTCTAGTAAATATCTGTGCTGCATAAATTTTTAAGAGTAATATTTTAATAATATAAAAAGTCAAGGGTGCTAAAATTTTAGCCTATGTCTAAGGCAGTAGTTCTCAACTGGGAAAATTTTGACCCCTCTTGCCACCATGCCCTTCCCCCAAATTCGACAATGTCTAGAGACATTTTGGGTTGTCACAAGTAGGGGGAGGGGTCCTACTTATAATGAGTGGGTAGAGGCCAGGGATATTGCCAGATATCATACAGTGCACAAGACAGCCCCCACAACAAAGAATTATCTACCGTAAAATGTCAGTAATGCTGAGATTGAGAATCCATAGTCTAAGGACAGTTTAACTGTTTTGATAAGGAGGCAATATCCAAGAAATCATTGTTTATTTAAATTGAAGCCCTAGTGGTTAGGAAAAAATAATAAGCTTTTTGGTGCCAGCTTAGCAATGTTTGGGATGTTAAACATCCTAGGGGGTTTTTTGGTACCAAATTAAGATTAGCTTATGGTAATTTATTTCTTTGAATTGCTAAAAAACTTCAGTAGAAATGGATTCCTTAATTATATTAAAAATTAAATCTGGTAGTTAATTATATCTAGAAAGCATACATCAATTTGTATTTTAAAAGTAATTTTTAGCTATAATTGCACATGAAGTGTCTTTTGAAGTTACTATCCTGTGATGGAGTCATAATTTAAGAACAGTTTTACTTCTTTATATTAAGCACCCCATGGTTTTTTTTTGTTTTTTTGTTTTTTTTTAGACTGAGCCTTGCTATGTTGCTCAGACTAGAATGTACTGGAGTCAGCCTAGCTCACAGCAACCCAAACTCCTGGCCTCAAGCAATCCTCCTGCCTTGGCCTCCCAAAGTGCTAGGATTACAGGTGTGAGCCACCACTCCCGGCTTCATGATTTTTCTGCAGTGGTTAATAGGATACATTTAAATTATGCTATAAATTGAATATTACACTTTATGGAAAATGTCCCTTTTGTAAAATTAAATTGAAGTTTGTGATTTAATAAATATGGGCCATTGTTTTATTTAAAAATATAAAAGTGACTTAGAGCAAATTAGTAAATTGTGCTAAATTATTTAGGATATTAACTAACTATATAACCTTGTGGAAAGCTCAATAATATTAACCTTTGTTTTTAGCTCAACAGAAATAGATGATATGCTTAGAAAATCAACAAATCTGCTGCTGACCAGAACTTTGAGTGGCTGTTTACTGAACCTTATTAGAAAACCTCATATAGGTTTAACAGAGGTAGGTTAAAAAGACACATTTAGCCAAATGTTTCATTATGTGAAACAATTATTAGAGATTGTTGCTGAATATCATTCTGTAAAACTAGCTTTGTGTTTTAAATTTATTAATATAAGCAGATTCATTTAAAAATGAAAGCATCAGTGTAAATTAAAGAAATGTGAGGGAAAAGGGTTTTACATGGAGAATAGTAGATAGTTGAAGCCGTTAGAACATGTATTTGGATTTCTGATTGTAAGACTTTACATGAAAAGGCAAAATTCTCATAGTTTTCCTTGCTAAATGTGTAAAATGAAAAATACTATGAAAAGTTAACATAATTGGCAGTTAGACTCTTGATGTGTGCTTATGTGTGTATGCGTATATATATTAATATATTCTTTTAACAAGTGTTGGCATTCATAAGCAGTATTTGGAGCAGGTCTATGAAATCAGATAGTCAGTTATATCCTGTAATGCTGTAATTATGCAGAAATGGTGGTTGCTGGAAGTAATAATCCTATTTTAAAAAATAAGGTGGTTTTGCATACTTGTAACCTGAATTTTACTGGATATATTTTGCGTTTTCTAGCTGGTGCAAATCATCATAAATACAACACACCTGGAACAAGCTTGTAAATACCTTGAGGACTTTATAACTAACATTACAAATATTTCTCAAGAAACTGTTCATACCACAAGACTTTATGGACTTTCTACTTTTAAGGTATGTAAAAATCTGACCAAAAGTTTTCATTTTAATTACGATAAGCAAATGTTAAAAAATGAAAAACAATTTTTATTATCTTCATGATTTTATTATATTCCTAAAAATTGAGAATTAGAGATAATCATTGTTAACAGATAAATGTCTGTTCCTTTTTGGCATTTTAAACATCTTATTAAAATGGAGAGAATTATACTGATTTTCTACAGTGTATTACATTTTATTCATGTTTTGGCAGTTTATAGTAGTGCTGAATAGGTATTACTGAATTTTTTTTTTTAATTTCAAAATACTAAGGGGGGTACAAGGTTTTTGTTACATGAATAGCTTTTGTAATGCTTGAGTCAGGGCTATAATGTGCCTATCACCTGAATAGTGTTCATTGTACCTCTTAGGTAGGCTTTTTTCCTCTCCTCTTCTCCCTCCTCTCCACTGCTTGATTTCCAGTGACTTTTACTTCCCTTGATGCACATGTGTTCCCCTCAGTTAGTTCCAATTTAGTAGTGCGTATGTGTAGTGTTTGTTTTTCCATTCTTGAGATACCTTACTTAGGATAACAGTCTCCAGTTCTATCCAGATTGCTGCAAAAGGCAGTAATTCATCCTTTATTATGGCTGAGTAGTACTCCATGGTATACATATACCACATTTTGTTAATCCACTCATGAATTGATGAGTACTCAGGTTGATTCCAAATTTTTGCATTTGTGAATTGTGCTGCAATAAACATTTGAGTGCAGGTGTCTTTTTGATAAAACGACTTCTTTTTCTTTGAGTAGATACCCAGTAGTGGGATTGCTGGATTGAATAGGAGGTCTACTTTTAATTGTTTGAGAAATCTCCATACTATTTTCCACAGAGGTTATACTAATTTGCAGTCCCACCAACAATGTCTAAGCATTCCTTTCTCTCTGCATCCATGCCAGCATCTATTGTTTTTAGACTTTTAATAAAAGCCATTCTAACTGGATTATGGTGATATCTCCTTTTGGTTTTAATTTGCATTTCCCTGATGATTAGTGATGTTGGCCATTTGTCTATCTTCTTTTGAAAAAACTTCTGTTCATGTCTTTTGGCCACTTTTTGATGAGGTTGTTTGTTTTTTTCTTGCTGATTTGTTTGTGTTCTTTGTAAATTCTGGATATTAGCCCTTTATTGGATGTATGGTTTGTGAATATTTTCTCCCATTCTGTAGGTTGTCTAGTTGCTTTGTTGATTATTTGCTTAGCTGTGCAGAAGCTTTTTAGTTTAGTCAAGTCTCATTTACTTATTTTTGTTGTTGCTATAATTGCCTTTGGGGTCTTAGTCATAAATTCTTTGCCTAAACCAGTATCTAGAAGAGCTTTTCCTATATTTTCTTCTAGAATTCTTATGGTTTCATGCCTTACATTTAAGTCTTTTACTCATCTTGAATTAAGTTTTATGAGTAGTGTGAGATAGGGGTCCTATTTCATTCTTCTGCATGTGGCTATTCAATTTTCCTAGCATCATTTATTGCATAGGAATTCTTTTCCACAGTGTATGTTGTTGTCTACATTGTTGAAGATCAATTGGCTGTATGTGGAAGGTTTTATATCCGGGTTCTCTGTTCTGTTCCATCGGTGTATGTCTCTATTTTTGTGCCAATGCCATGCTGTTCTGGTTACTATAGAATTGTAGTAGTTTGAAGTCTGGTAATGTGATACCTCCAGATTTGTTCTTTTTGCCTAAGATTGTCAATAATGAGCAGATAAATGTCAGTTCCTTTTTGGCATTTTAAACGTCTTATTAAAATGGAGAGAAGTATACTGATTTTCCTTTTTTTCATGTTTTGACAATTTGTAGTAGTGCTGAATAGATCTCACTGAATTTCTGTTAATGTTTCACAGTTTAACAATTAACTTTATATGAGTGTGGAGATTAAAAATGTAAGACAAATTAAATAGGATAGATTTGCTTTCCATCCTTTATTGATTCTGACCTGAAGAAAAAGGAAAAATATCATTGAAAAATAAACATGTCATTGAGGTCCTGCTTTTTTCTGGAAGAAAAAGATTTATGTTTGTATGATACCATGGAATAGACTGGAAAATTATTTATTGGTTATTTTAAGTAGAATGCAAGATTAAATAATTTCATAAATTTTTATAAGCTATTTTATCTTTGATTTGGAGTCATATAGATAAAACACTAGCATAGTCTAGTAATATAAATCCCTTTGTTTTGAATATTTTGTTAAACTAATGATAAATTACTTACTGATCCCTTATCTGTAAAGTCAGCTTGCTAGTTTTACCTTATAGACCTTTCTAAAAGTTTTCTATTAAAAATAATTCTCATCTTCCTACTTTTGCTATGTTACAGATTATCCAACTTACCTCTTAAAATTATATTGTAATAATTTACATTTAAAAAATTCATTGTACTTGTATCTAGAAATAACTAATTTAATGTTAACATTTAACCAGACTTTGAAAGTGCAAAGTCTAGAAACAACCCTGGGATCCTAAAATTATCAACCTGACCCTCAAGTCTTATTCTTCTCTCGTGACTCTTGAGCTCATGTAGTCATTCTGATATATAACAAATGCAGAATGATATCTGAGTAAGCAGACTTATAAAATTAGTTATTAAAACTGAGACAGAATCCTAACAAAGTAGGCATTCATTTATTTAGATAATATAGTACAGTGATTAAGGGCATATACTCTGGAGTTATTATTGTTCTCTCTGCCTTCTATCCATGTGTTACTCATACTCTGTCAAGAAGGGATTTACTAAAGCTTAAAATTGTAAGCATATTTAACTGTTAACATTAAATTTAATATGTTTACTCAGTACTCTCTGATTAAAACATGAATTGGCTTGGCATGTGGTGTTTCTAGGGATCTTCAAGCAATTCTTCTTATCAGTTATTAGCCAAAGAACCAAAGATACTGCAACATAATACTCTTAGATTAGGAGATCTTAGAACTATATTTCTCAAAATCTACCTGTTGCAAAAGAACATTTAAAAATGTTAGCTCTGGTCCATCATTCCAGAGTTGTAGATATTTAGTTGAAACCATAACTGCCATTGCATACTCCTTGATGGGTTTCCTTGGAAATTAGGAAATCAAGTTCTGCCTCTATAAATAGCAGAACATCCTTGTTTTTTATTGTTTATTTGTTTTTGTTTTGTTTTCACACAGGACTCATTAAATGCCTTTTTATTTTACAATATGAGCACAAGAACTCTTTAAACTCAATATTTAAAGGTCACGTATTCTTCAGTTCTACCTTTTTGGCCTATTTCAAGAGGAATTTGTCTTAAACTGTGACATGGGGAAGCACTTCAACAGGGAGAATTGTTAAGTCAATATTAAAATGAATTACTGAGGGACATTGGGGTGTCTCCATTCATCGTGAATAGTCTGTTGCCTATTTCACAGAGATGATTGAAGTACAGTCTTGTTTACAGACATTAGATTGCATTGCTTAGTTAACCTCTTAGCCTAATTCTTTTCAGTCCAGTGATCTTAGAAAACATATTTCTATTTAGTTGCTTAATGATTATGGAAATAAGCACTTATATGATCCCTTTGCTTATACCTCTATTTGCTTCCCTTCTGAAAACCACACATGCACAAAGTGCCTAATCTTGTGTCATATGTTTACATTATGAAATATTGTTTAGACCACTTTGTTAGCTAGCCTTTCACTTTGCTAAATCTGTGAGTGCTACTCACAGATTACTGGGATCAATATCCCAGTAAATTTTTTTTGTAGATGTCGACAAACTGATCCTTAACTCTATGTGGAGGAGCAAAAGACCCAGAGTAGGCAACACAATATTGAAGCAGAAGAACAAAACTGGAGGACTGATTGCACCTGTCTTTAAGCCTTACCATAAAGCTATAGTAATGAAGAAAATGTGGTATTGGCCAAGCAATAGACAAATAGATTGATGGAACAGATTAGAGAACTGAGAAATAAACCCACATAAATGTAGTCAACTGAATTTTGACAAGTAGTAAAGGTAATAAAATGTAGCAAAGATAGTTTATTTCAACAAATAGTGCTGGAACAACTGGCCATCCACATACAACAATAAAATGAGTCTAGTCTAGACACAGACCTTACACCCTTCACAAAAAATTGGCTCAAAATGGATCATAGACCTAAATGTAAAATGCAAAACTATAAAGTACAAGGTAACAGAAGATAACATAAGAGAAAATCAATTTGGTCACTTAGTAAATGTAAGAATAGAAAAATAAATGATGGAGATGCTACTTTGCCAAAAACATAAAAGCTAACAGAAAAAATAAAAACATTTTTCCGTTCTATAAGCAAAAGAGGAAAATCAACAAAATGTAGAGACTACCTCAACTCTCATCAATAGATTAAAGTACTCAGCTTTCTGGTGGTTTTTTTTTATATATATAATTTATCAAGAGTAATCAGTTAATTATAGCAAATGCCACTTATAAAGATCATGGAAAGCAGAAATAGAATAGGAACAGAAATGGTTGAGAACTACTTTAAAAGGCTGTTTACATCAGATGATTTGCAAACCTGATGATAAACAACCACTTAAGGAGTGACAGATGCTACTACAAAGTCACAAGTCATTATTTGTGAACCCTTTTGAGGTACTAAAGCCCCTGAAAACTAGAAAGGTAAAAATGTAGCACCCACCTTTTAAAAAAGATAAGGAGATAACTTAGGTAATTTGAGAATTAGAGAAATATTCAATTTACAGTGACCTGCAATAATCCCAGGTAATCCAGCGACTGGATTTTGAATTACAGATGCTGAATATAGTTTGAAACCTATATTGTAATTTAGAAGTAAAGTAGTTAGCAGGTGGCTCTATGAGGAATTCAGGCCTGGATAGGAGCAAGAAATGAAACATTTTGTCTTGTCTAAAGTAAGGCTTTGATTGTGTCCCAAAAGATATTCCTGTAAACAAAGCAGTAGTTCCTTCGAAGTATTCATCTGAACTGATTGTCATTTTTCACATATGGGATATGTTAAATGATGTTTATTGAGCATAAATATATTTCTATGATACTGTGGTTAGTTGCTGACAGCACAGTAAGATATGGAATGGTTATTAACGACTAGAATTTTTTAATCTAGAAGGGTAGACAACTACAAATAAATAATTTATTAATAAATAAATTTGGTTCTGTAGACAAGTTTGATTCGGTTTTGCAGTTTTTCTAAATGTTTCGAATTTGAATACCTTTAGATGACACTTATACTCTATAATCATACTTCCTGCCATAATCACTTACCTGCCACACTTATTCTTGTTACCTGCCTGGACCCTGACAAGGCATTTGGATATTTACATCAATTTGGAGCATGAGTAGGATTTTAATCAGCAGAGATGAGGAAGAGGAGGAATTGGTATAAACCCATGCACTGAAGCCAGAAAGCTGAAGTTATATTCAGAAATTCTGAACCTAAAATAGAATGAATGATTCAGAAGATGGAATATAAAATCATATTTGTTCATTTTGTGTTAATAAAGATTTTTTTAGGGGGGGAGACAGGGTCTCACTCTGTTACCCTGGCTAGAGTGCAGTGCTGTCATCACAGTTCACTACTGAAAACTCTAACTCCTGAGGTCAAGAGATTCTCCTGCCTCAGCCTCCCTAGTAGCTGGAACTACAGGCATGTGCTACCACACCCAAGTAATTTTTCTATTTTTTTGTAGAGACAGGGTGTTACTCATGCTCAGGCTGATCTTAAACTCCTGGCCCCAAGCAATCCTCCCACCTTGGCCTCCCAAAGTGCTAGGATTACAGGTGTGAGCCACTGCACCCAGCCAAGGATGCTTATTTTTATTTAAAAATTATGTTGGTTTACATGGATTTCAAATGTATATTCTGGGGGAAAATATAATTCCTTCTAGACGCAGTTGGTGTCATGTTCCTTTTCTTAAATTTCTGTCTTCAGCTTCTTTATCTCTTATTTGGGCCATAGCTTTTTTAATGATACTTTATCTTGCATTATCTAACTCTCCTTACCCTAAGAAGTGCTTTGGATTGCCCCATGAAAATCGTTTTTGACATAATTAACTATAACTCCTTTAGAAACTTACATCTGTAGAACTACACTACATTTAGTATGTGATTTGTAACCTGCCTACTTTAGGACTATGAGATTATCCATACCTGATTTGTAGTCCATAATGACTGTATTTTTTTTTAATAAAGAACAATCTTTTAGAAAGATTTCTAGAACTTTATGATACTTCAGGTCGTCTAATTCATATATACTTTCCTTGGCTTTTTACTTTTGCTTTGTTATTTCATTGTGGAGTAGATCTTGGGCTTTGTTTAACCTAGAGTATTGATCAAATGATATTCTATGCTTTGCTTATGTATAAGGCATAGTATCTATCCTAAAACCTACAACTCTTGTATTTTTTCTTGAATCACAGTAATATAATGAAAAGCCTGGTGAAAAGTAACCAGGTGAATACGTGCTCCTTCACTAATTTAATGAGAAGCATAAGCAAGCAAATCCTTCTTTTATTTTTTGACTGATTTTGGGTACTAAAAATAAGAATAAAACAACTTCTCTAGATTGTCACATGGACATCTAAAACATTTAATGGAAGTGATGTATGTATTTTTAAAAATTATAATTTCTGAAATTGGCTCCTCTTTTGTCATTATCACAACTTTACCCTCATCATAACTAAATACTAGCTTTTGTTGTTTATTCTTATCTGCTTTACCCCCCGCCCCTCTGTCTTTAGCATCAATAGTGACATTGGATCATGAGTTGGATGCTATATACAGCATAACTAACATTTAGAAATTTCCGGTTACTGGGTACGGTGGTACACACCTATAGTCTCATCTACTTAGGAGGCTGAGGCAGGAAGATCACTTGAGTCCAGGAGTTTGAAGCTGCAGTGGACTATGTTTGTACCATAGCACTCCAGCCTGGGATACAGAGTGAGACCACGTCTCTCCTGAAAAAAACACAAAAAACAAAAAACGAAAAGAAAACTTCTGGATTAAGATTATGGGTTATAGGAACATTGTTTCTTGGAAGAAATCAGCTAGGGAGGACACCGTTGTGATAGTTCAAACCTCATCTCTTGCTTAGATTTTTAAGGCAAAGAAAAATATAGAAGTGTTCCCTTTGCTCTAAATGAGTAAAATTAAAGATAACCTTTTAAAAAAATATTCAATAAAAATGGTTCAATTAAGATACTTGTATCAATCAAGGCTATTCATAGAAAATTGATAGGAACTGGGTCAAGATGGCTGATCAGAGATACCAGCTGCCAGATTATCTCAGATAGAAGGAAAAGGCTGGGTGCAGTGGCCCACGCCTATAATCCTAGCACTCTGGGAGGCCAAGGTGGGTGGATCCTTTGAGCTCAGGAGTTTGAGACCAGCCTGAGCAAGAACGAGACCCTGTCACTACCAAAACCAGAAAAAATTAGCCAGGCACAGTGGTGCATGCCTGTAGTTCCAGCTACTCAAGAGGCTGAGGCAGGAGGATCGCTTGAGCCCAGGAGTTTGAGGTTGCTGTGAGCTAGGCTGACACCATGGCACTCTAGCCCAGGCAACAAAGTGAGACTGTGTCTCAAAAAAAAAAAAAAAAAAGAAAGAGAAAGAGAAGGCCAGGCATGATGGCTTATGCCTGTAATCCTAGCACTCTGGGAGGCTGGGGCAGGAGGATCACTTGAGGTCAGGGATTCAAGACCAACCTGAGCAAGAGCAAGACCCTGTCTCTACCAAAAATAGGAAAAATTAGCCAGGCACAATGGTGTGCACTTGTAGTCCCAGATACTCAGGAGGCTGAGGCAGGAGGAACCCTTGAGCCCAGGAGTTAGAGGTTGCAGTGAGCTACAATGATGTCAGTGTACTCTACCCAGGTCAATAGAGCAAGACTCTGTCTCAAAAAAAGAAAAAAAAGAAAGAAGGAAAGAATGAAAAAGAAAAATGATGAAGATGAAAAAGAAAACAGTCAATCATAGATCACATGTAATTCTGAGGGAAAAGTGCCAGACCCCACAAGAGATTCCACAGGAAGAAGTTGCAAAGCAGAACAAGAAGGAGCAAAGATATTGGTAGAGGACAACCCCTGAGAAGCTTGGAGTCTGGTGAAAAGGGTGGGTGGAGTGGTTTGTTTCTTCCTCCCTCATATCTCTGGCAGTTAGCAGGCTCTCGAACTGATGGAGAGCCTATCTGCCCTCATGGGTCCAAAAGCTGCTGCCAGCAGTGAACTAGGAGCTTCTTGAGGACAGCACCAGCTTGCTAGCCACCTTTGGGTGCTTCCTGTCACCCTAGACCCAAGCCAAGACAGCAGGCGCCATGTTGCTTCTCCACCCACCGTGCACCTTCACCCTTCCCAGGGGGCTTCAGCCTGGGGTGACAGCACAGACTTCACTTAGACAGAGAATCTCCCAGCTCACAGCACCATCATGCGAGAGTTCAGCTAGTTTGAGCTCTTGTCTGCTGGCAGATGCTAGAGGGAAACTGCAGAGCAGGGGAGGTGGAAGAAGAGTGAAACCCACTCCTGACAGCCAGATTGTGAATCTCACATGGGCCTTGCCTCCACAAGCAGACTTTCTGGTTGGGTGTGGCTACTTCAGCCCCTCTCTGGTGGCTTTTCCTAGAAGCTAGGAAGCAGACCTTTGACCCCTGCTGAAACACCTACCCTACCAGCTTTTGTGGAACATGAGGGCAAGCTCATTCAACCCAACCCTGCCCAGCCTCACTCTCCCACCTGCCTCTGCTCTGGCAGAGAATAAGGACTCACCTGGAAGTTTCAAGGCCCCATCCACCACCTGGAGCATTCCAGTGCTTCTCCTGAGGAGTTAGAGCCAGTCATATGTCCCCAAAACAACACTGCAGCTTGGTCCCACTATCACCACTCCTATTCCAGCAAGCTCACCTACTGACAGGGAGGTCAATTTGCAGAGCCCTTTACAACATTTACGGACTCAGTAATACAGGG
This sequence comes from Mirza zaza, assembly GCA_008750895.1. Taxonomy (NCBI): domain Eukaryota; kingdom Metazoa; phylum Chordata; class Mammalia; order Primates; family Cheirogaleidae; genus Mirza; species Mirza zaza. The sequence goes on along the minus strand of VSMD01115534.1, from coordinate 12,290 downwards.
TGTAAAATGACAGATTCTTACCCACAAGCACCACCTACTGTCTCAGAGATTAAAATGGGTGTGCCAGTATAATTCACACTGTTAAGCAGACCACAGGGCTAGAGAAGGAGAAAGGATTTCAAAGTCCTCCATGCTCTCTCATCAAAGAGAGACAGGGAATGGGCCCACACACGTAGCTCATCACTGCTACAACATACAAACAACTAGCAACTGGGAGAACCACCACACTAAGGATATTCATAAGCAGGATATCCATCCACAACCTAGATCACCATCAAAGTACCTGCAAGCAACACTGAAGGTTCTTTTTTTTTTTTTTTTTTTTTGAGACAGAGTCTTGCTTTGTTGCCCAGGCTAGAGTGAGTGCCGTGGCGTCAGCCTAGCTCACAGCAACCTCAAACTCCTGAGCTCGAGCAATCCTGCTGCCTCAGCCTCCTGAGTAGCTGGGACTACAGGCATGCGCCACCATGCCCGGCTGATTTTTTTTTTATATATATATTAGTTGGCCAATTAATTTCTTTCTATTTTTATAGTAGAGATGGGGTCTCGCTCAGGCTGGTTTTGAACTCCTGACCTTGAGCAATCCGCCCGCCTCGGCCTCCCAGCGTGCTAGGATTACAGGCGTGAGCCACCGCGCCCGGCCCAAAACTGAAGGTTCTTAATGAACATATGTTACAGACACTCCTTTACAAGTATGTGTGTGTGGAAAACCCAAAAGAAAATTTAAACAAAAGAAAATCCAAAAATAAGAAGTGATAGCTGCCCCAGATGAGAAGGAATCAGTGAAAGAACTCTGGAAGTATGCAAAATCGGAGTGAAAGGACACCCCCAAAAGGGAACACCAGCTCTCTAGCAGTGGAGACAAACCAAAATGAAAACATTGAAATGACAGATAAAGAATTCCAAATACAGATTATAAGGAAGCTCAATGAAATCCAAGAGAAAATGGAAGACTAACTCAAACCAGAAAAACAATTCAGGAAATGAATGAAAAATTCACTGAAGAGATAGACATATTAAAAAACAAAACAAATAGAGCTTCTGGAAATGAAAAATTTATTAAAGGAATTGTAGAACACAGTGGAAACTTTTAAGAATAGACTAGAGCAGGCAGAAGAAAGAATCTCAGAACTTGAAGACAATTCTTTCAAATTAACTCAGCCACTCAAAAACAAAGAACAGAGAAGAGGAATGAACAAAGCCTACAAGAAATATGAGATTATGTAAAACAGCCAAATATAAGAATCATAGGCAATCCCTGGTGGTGAAGAAGAAAACTCACAAGGGTTGGAAAACCTATTTGTTGGTACTCATACTGCAGAAATTATTCTATAACATCGATAAGGAGGGAATCCTCCCCAACTCATTCTATGAAGTCAGTATCACCTTGATACCAAAGCCAGGAAACGACACAACAAAAAAACAACAGACCAATATCCCTTATGAATATAGATGTAAAAATCCTCAAAAAATACTAGCAAACTGAATTCGACAGCATGTCAAAAAAATAATCCACCATGATCAAGTGGGCTTTATCCTAGGAATGCAAGGATGGTTCAACATATGTAAATCAATAAGTGTGATTCAACACAGAAACAGAAGCAAAAACAAAGACTATATGATCATCTGAATAGATGCAGAAAAGCATTCAACAAAACTCAGCACAGTTTCATGATAAAAACCCTCAACAACTCAGCCTAGAAGGAATATATCTCAAAATTATAAAAACCATATATGACAAACCCACAGCCAACATGACACTGAATGAGGAAAAGTTGGAAGCATTCTCACTAAAAGTGGAACACAACTTGGGGGCCCACTATCACCACTCCTATTCAATTTTGTGTGAGGAGTCCTAGCTAGAGCAGTCATGCAAGAGAAAAAAAGGATATCCATATTGGGAGAGAAGAGGTCAAACTGTCACTTTTTCCTGACAATATGATCTTGTATCTAGAAAACCCCAAAGACTCCACCAAGAGACTCTTGGACTTTATAAATAAATTCAGCAAAATGTCAGGTTAAAAAATCAACATACACAAATCAGTAGCATTTCTGTACACCAATAATAGTCAAGATGACAGTCAAATCAAAGACTCAGTACCATTCACAATAACCAAAAAGAAAATGAAATACTTAGGAATATACTTAACCAAGGAGGTGAAAAATCTGTACAAAGAAAACTACCAAACACTGAGGAAAGAAATCTCAGATGACACAAACAAATGGAAAAACATATCATACTCATGAATCAGTAGAATCAACATTGTTAAAATGTCCATACTACCCAAAGTGATTTACAGATTCAATGCAATCCCCATCAAAATAGCGATATTGTATCTCACAGATCTAGAAAAAATAATTCTACACCTCGTTTGGAACCAGAAAAGAACCACAATAACCAAAGCAATCGTAAGCAAAAAGAACAAATCTGAGTGCATTATATTACCAGACTTCATACTATACTTCAAGGGTATAGTAACCAAAACAGCATTGTATTGGCACAAAAGTAGAGACATAGTCCAATGGAAAAGAACAGAGAACCCAGATAAAACAATCTCCATACAACCAACTGATCATCAACAAAGTGACAACAATGTACATGTAGAAAAGGAATCCCTATTCAATAAATGGTGCTAGGAAAATTGAATAGCCACATGCAGAAGAATGAAAAAAGACCTTGTCTCTCACCACTCACAAAAATTAATTCAAGATGTGTAAAACACTTAAATGTAAGGCATGAAACCATAAGACTGCTAGAAGAACTCTTCTAGATATTGGCTTAGGCAAAGAATTTATGACTAAGACTGCAAATGCAATTATAGCAACAACAAAAATAAATAAATGGGACTTGATATGGAGATTTTTCAAAGAACTAAAAGTAGCCCTACCATTTGATCCAGCAATCCCACTACTGGGTATTTACCCAAAGGAATAGTCATTTTATCAAAAAGACACCTGCACTTGAATGTTTATTGCAGCACAATTCACAAACGCAAAGATGTGGATTCAATCCAAGTGCCCATTAATTCACGAGTGGATTAACAAAATGTGGTATATGTCTTCTATGGAATACTACTCAGCCGTGAAGAAGGATGAATTAATGCCTTTTGCAACAATTTGGATGGAACTAGAGACCATTATCTTAAGTGAAGTATCTCAAGAATGGAAAAACAAACAACAGATGTACTCATTCTTAAGTTGGACTAAACTGATGAGTATACGTGTCCACAGAGGGAAGTAAAACTCAGTGGAAATCAAGCAAGGGGAGAAAGGGGGAGGAATGGGCAAAATCCTACCTAATGGGTACAGTGAACACTATCTGGGTGACAGGCACACTTATAACCCTGACTCTGACTCAAGTGTAACAAAAGTGATCCATGTAACCAAAAACATTTGTACCCGTGTAATATTTTGAAATAAAAAAAAATAAATAAAAGGCCAGGAAAAAAAAAAAAGGAAAGTGACAGGAACTGACAGAAAAACTTTGTGAAACAGTAAAGGGAAATCATTGGCCAGTGAAACTGAGAAGTCCAAGGATAGAGACTTCAGGTGAGGCTGAAGCCTGCTGTCTAAGGACCCAGAGTCCCTTCATCTTTTAACTTTGCTTTATACATTGTTGGCTTCATCTTCAGACTACTCATGGTGACCCAGTAGCTTCAGGCTTTCTTCTTCTGGTAACAAAATGGCTGCCTGGTCACAATTCCAAACCATACATCTTCATGTCCTGAAGACTGTCTTCCTTTACCAGCTGCTATGGAGTTCCTTATGGGTAAGAGGATTGAAATTGTTAACTGACTTAAACTAATTAGCATACATCCTTGGAGCTAGATGCATGTTCAGTTCTACTCAAACCACATAACTGTGTATGGGGCAGGGTGATTTTCCAAAACATATTTGGAGACTGTTTCAAGAAGGAAGAATGGATGATAGATACTAGATCATAGATATTTACTAAAATCTTTAGGTATTACTAATTAGGTTTTAATCAAAACACACGTTTATGGTCCAGAAGTCTAGGTAGAGTTTGTGCATGTGTATATTTTCAAAAGCTTCTTAGGTGGTTCTGCTGCACACCTATTCTGGGAACCACTGATGGTATGATATTTAATTCTTATATATTAAAATAAAAATAGTTCCCAAATTATGCTAGATGAATTTCTGCCTCCAGAGGTCACTATTTCTTTAACATGTAAAGGAAGAATTAATTACCTTGTTTATATACTGGATCTTTAAATTTTATTTAACAGTTAGTTGATATGTTCTTGACCTTCTGGTAAGGTCATAGGGATAGAAACTATTTTGCATTCCAGTGTAGAACTACTCAAGAAGTCCAAACTAATTTTCTTACCCATCACTAAATCATAATTAGTAATTATGTTAGGAATTTCTTATCAAATAATTCAATGTATTCCTTAGTATGACTATAGGAAAAGTTACAGTAAAGCTTTTTCTGTCTTTTATTTCTTTCCTTGCAGCTGTTTCTTTAAAAATAAGATGTAGTGAGTTAGTTTATACAGCTATAAGGATCAAAGGCACATATGTTTTCTAATAGTTATATTTGTTGGATTATAAAATAAGCAGAATCCTTAGTCATTGGAAAAGTACTTTTCAATGTTAACTTTAAAACATGTTTTTGCTTAGAACTGAAAATTCTTTTTGACACAGCACAGCCACTGATTCCCTGACTTAGATTTCTTTGCTTGCTAGTAGAGCCTGTGGAAAGCATTAATAAACTTCTTAAAATATTAAATATCCCTCCTGAAATTTTTTTAACATCTTGAGAAAAGTTTATCTTAACCTAGATAGTTTATGGGAAAAGTGGAACTTTCTTTTGGTGTCACCTCAGAAAAGTAGACTAATCAACAAAGTTTTAGATAGCAACAACAAAATGTAATAAATACATTTTGTGTTTTCCCCTTTATTTTTGCTTAGTTCATCTTCAAAAATTAGTGTTTTGGACTGAACATGAAGTTGAAAAAGCATATAATTATAATTACTTCATTTGACAATAATGTGAATGGTTTTTATGATTTTTATAATTTTTCTCCCATAAGATAAAAGTATTTTGTTTTCCCTCATGCCTTCAGAATTTCTAGATATTTGGTCCCTCGTGTCCCCTCAACTTTTGGTTAATATTTTAATTGTCCCATATTGCTTTTTAAAAATCTAGGGAAATATCTAGAAAATGTGAAGTAGCATCTCATTTTATTTTAATAAAATTCTATATAATAAGGGAATTAAGGATACTAAAGATTTTAAAGCTGGATTTAAATTAAACTCTTAAAAGAATAGCCATTTTTATAAAAATCTAAAATTTAACCAGTGCTTTAGCTCTGTAAGTTTAGAGGAGGGGAGTCTACTGAAACTGAATTTTAAAATTTTGTGTTAGACATTAGTTTCTCTTCCAGCCCACATTAGAGGCATCTCGAAAGCAAGAGAAATCATAAATAGCAGTCTGAGTGTAGATAGGGAATGTAGGAGAAGATAGGAGCAATCAAATTCTCAATTTTTCTTTGCCTGGTGATAGAAGGCAAGTGGATTAGTATTTATGGGATGATTAATACAGTTCTGAGGTTTAGGCCTCTCTTATCCAGCTGCCATCTGGAATTGTTGTCTAGCTTCAATTCTGTCTTCAGTTCATCTGCTTAGATTCAGTAAAGGTAGTGAAACATGAAAGAAGGGACTGATTATGAACACTGGGGCAAAATGCAAAGTGGTAAATAAACATTTTTATATTGCTTTGAGAAATTGACTTACAAGTGATATCATTAAGGTGTGTCATAGTGAATTTCTATAGGTCATAAGCATTTGCTATCTTAAAGTACCTGCCTGTACTGTTGTTTGGGGGGTTACAGAGAGGTATGTATTACTGCTGCAACGCATACACATTGAATATGACCTCCTTTTCCAGTTAGTATTTTACATTTTAAAAAGTCATTCTGTGAATGTTTAATACTCATTTTTTTCCTCCCTTACATACAAATAACTATCATGAGCTAACTTGGGCAATTTGGGAGGCTTGAAATTCTGATGTACTAATCATCTCCTTGAAGTTCTCTTAATAAATGTTATTGCGCATTACTAGGTACCCCACACTAATAGGTGTAAGGAAACTAATATTTTTTTGAGCCCCTACTGGGTGCCAAGTACTGTTAGGCACTTTGTATTAATTATAGAAGCCTGTGTAATGCTCAGAACAACCCTGGGAGATAGGGATGAGCCTCATTTCATATATAAGAAAACAACAATTTACAAAAGTTAACTTGCTCAAGATGTAAAAATAAGTGAAATAATGAAAATCAAAATTATAACCATTTTCTCACACCCCTTCTATTTTTTCTATTAAGTGTTTAGAAATATTGGTCCATATTCTTTATGGGTCATTTCTTCATTATTTATTATTAGCAGAAATGGTGATTTTTTAAATGGCCATAAATTCCTTGACACTTCTCCTCATGGAGAAGTGGGGGTCTATCTCACCTCCTCTTGATCTGGGCAGACTTGTGACTGCTTTGACCAATAGCATATGGTGAAAATAATGTGAGGCTTCTGAAGCCAGGACATAAAAGGCAGCGTAGCTTCACCTTATTCCAAGCATGGGACACACTTGTCTGGAGCCCTGTGTTGCCATGTAAGAAGCCCCGTTACCCATTAGCCACTATGTTGTGAGGAAGCCAATGAGAGCTACCCATCCAGGTGCTAGACATATGAGTGAGGAAGCCTCCAGATGGTTCTAACCTCCAGCCATCGAGTCTTGTTGCCAGCCTTCAGCTGATCCTAGCTGAGGTCTCAGATATTGTAAAGCAAAGTCACCCGTACTGTTCCCTGACCCCATAGAACCTATAAGTATAATAAAATGCTTTTATTTTAAGCCACTAAATTTTGGGATAGTTTGTTACTCAGAAATAGGAACTGGAACAGCAAGTGACATAAACACTTCTTTCTAGGTTCCTATTTTTCCATATCATCAGGTAGCTTTTCCTCCATGAAACCTTTCTAGCCAATGTGATCTCTCCTTTTTTACTACACTTTTACTGTACATGTAGCAAATACTACTTTGTTCATATTTATTCATTCTGTGATTACTTTATTTGTGATACTTTTCTTTCCCTAGCTAGAGTATAAAGTGTTTCAAGACAGAAGTGATTTCTTTTATTCATTTAACAGGTACTCATCTACTGCTTACTATGTGCCAAGCACTATTCTAGGTGTTAGGGGTACACAGTGAACAAAAGCAGACATAAACTTCCTGCTTTTATGGAGCTTACATTTTGTGGATGTTTTGTTCCTGCATTACTCAGAGTCCTGAATATCTTAATGACTAATACAGTCTTATTGATAAACACTAATGTTAAGCTTCTCAATCTTAAGATTTTTTTAAGGAGATTTGCATTATATTAGAAATCTTAATGGAGAGAGATGAACAGCTTAAGTTAACTACAGTCAGCCCTCCGTATTTATGGGTTCTGCATCTGTAGATTCAACCAAACATGGCTCAGAAATATTTGGGGAAGAAACAAGATGGATGATGAGTCTGTACTGAACATATACAGACTTCATTTTCCTGTTGAGTCATGTTGCCAGCCTTATTACCTAAACAGTACAGTATAACAACTATTTACATAGCATTGCCATTTTATTAGGGATTGTAAGTAATCTAGAGATGATTTAAAGTACACAGGAAGATGCATGTAGGTTATATGCAAATACTACACCATTTTATATTAGGGACTTGAGCATCTGCAGATTTTGGTATCCAAGGGAGGTCCCGGAACTAATCTTCCACCAAAGGACTGTTTAAGTAACTATTTTGACTTGGAGCTCATTTTGCTGCTACCATATTTAATAGTGCTTCATTAAAATTTTAGTTAATACGACTAACATTAACTTATCTTAGATTCCTGTTTTATCTCAATAAAATAAAAATAGTGTTTATTTTTACTTTCTTCTATAGTTGAAGAGAGGCACTGAGTTCAACTGAGTTCTCTTTCCAAGAGAAGAAAAATCTTGGAATTCCTGTTCCAATTCTACTGTGAAGGCAGGCATGCAAATGGAAAGATGTCTACCAATAGTCTGTTTTCCCCTTGCATTTTGTCAGTGAGTAGTAGTAAATGGTTAGTGTGAAAATTGGAGAAGGAGCCAAAAAAGCATTAAAGTGGAGAAATGGTATTAATACATTTGATTATTCATATTTACCTTTTCTTATATTACCCTTTTGAAAATTTCTTAAGACACACAAACCAAAATACCTGGTGAGGGTTCCTGATTGTATTTTTGAAGTTCCAATTCAAATGACATTCCTTCCACAAAGCTTTTTCTAGCATATCAATAAGTACTAATTATTTCCTTCTTTGTTTGCTCAGGATGCTTTGTTAAACTTCCAATATCTCATTAATCATGTTTTGTTTTATCTGTCCATGGATTGTGAAATCCTTGAGGGTGGGAACTGTGTTGCTCATCCTGATCTCTTTATGGTGCTATTATTCATAGATATGATATAAAGTGTATATTAGACTAAATTGTGTTCCATATGTGACTAATAATGGTGAGTGATACTAAGTCTCTTCTTAGTCAAGGTAAGAATCTAAATATTAATAGATTTTGCCAGAAATATAACACTACTACCCAAATCAAATTAAATCTAGTTCCCAAGCTGGCCAGGTGGCAAGTTGTTCACCCCTCCTTAAGGTTGTAAAAAGAATTCCAAGGTCTTATGCACAGCCCAAAAACCCTGAGGAAAAGGCAGAGATCTTCTAGTTTTTACTTTCAAGATGCTTCCTATCCAAGTCCATGTAATCCTTTCAAAGAAAAGGATAGGCATGGGGATCTTTTGCCTCGGTTCCAAAGGCCACAATGCCTAGTTATCCCTCACACCATTCTGTCAGAGCGCTGCTGCCTGAGTAAGAACCCACTGCTACCATTTCTTCTTTTTCTAGATTCTTTATGTGGAAGTTTAGGTTAATGATTTGAGATCTTCCTTCTTTATAATATAAGCATGGATAGTGATAAATTCCCCTGCTTTGGTTACATACCATAAGTTTTGGTATTGTATCTTTGTTTTCATTTATCTCATAGTATTTTCTAATTTCAATCTCTTTGATCCATTGTTTATGTAGGGATCTGTTGCTCAATTTCCACGCATTTGCGAATTTTCCAAATGTTCTTCTGTTATTAATTTCAGGTTTTATCCCATTGTGGTTGGAGAAAACACTTTGTATGTTTTCAGTCTTTGTAACACTTGTTTTATGACCTAACATATGCTCTGTTCTAGAGTATGTCTCATATTCACTTGAGAATAATGTGTGGTCTGCTGTTATTGTATGGAGTATTCTACAGATGTCTATAAGTTCTAGTTGACTTACATTGTTTGATTAGGTCTTCTATTTTTTCTGTCTGCTCAAATCTATGGTTGAAACTCTCTAGTGATTTTTTAATTTCATTTATTATATTTTTAAATAATTTCTGTCTCTTTACATTCTCTATTTGGTGAGGCATTGTTTAAGTTCTTTAAATATGGTTTCCTTTTGTTTTTTGAATATATTTTAAATAACTTATTTAAAGTTTTTGTCTCGAAAGTCCAATGTCTGGGCTTCCACACAGTTTCTATTGATTGCTTTTTTCCTATATATAAGTCATACTTTCTTGTTTCTTTGCATTACTTATAATTTTTTATTGACTGGACATTTTAAATAATATAACGTGGCAACTTTGGAAGTTAGATTTTCTCCTCTTCCTAGGGTTTGTTGTTTCTCCTATTTGTTATTGGTTGTTTTGTGATTTTTCTGAACTAAATCTGTAAAGTCTGTATTCTTTGTCATGTGTGGCCACTTGGGTCTGCTTGGTTAGCTTAATAGTCAGCTAGTTATTGGACACAGATTTCCTTGAAAGCCTGGAACCATTAAGCCCCCCATTCTTTGCTGAGGAACTCTATATACATGTTGGGGTGTGCCTTAAACACTGAGACAGAAATTTAATAACTCTGCTTTCTCTTTCACTTTCTTCTTGCACAAAGCTCCAAAGCCAGCCATAAATGAGAGCTAAGAGCCCTCTCAGGTCTTTTCCCAACATGTACACAACCCTACACATGCACATAGCCTTCTGGATTCTCAGGAATCTGTCAGAGCTTTTCAAAGCCATCTGTGGAAATCTCATTCCCCACTTTTTCCTTTTAAGCTTTTTGGTGTGTCCCAGTTGTTATCTTACCATCTTAGTCATCCTCCATGTTAAACAATTGCCTCTAATTGGTTTTGACAAATGCCCCTGGGGAAAAGGTTTTTTGCACTGGATAAGCCCTGATTCAGGTCAAATGAAGACATCCCTGTAAGCTTGTAGACATGCTTCCAGGGAACCACCAGAGAGGTCAACTAATGATAATTCCCTGGGAATGTTACTTTGAAGGAGTGCCAACCTTGTTCTGCCCCCTTTGGTGGCTGGCAGGCTGCTGATGTTCACGACAGTTTTGAGATACTAATTTTCAGGGGTACTATGGAGCTGGAGCAGGGGAGGGGAAATGGAAATGGCCACATTCAAATGCCACCAAGAGTCAGTTTGGGTTTTTTCTTAAATAAATTGTCTGGATTATTGGAAGTTTATGGATTAACTTTTAGAGTTCTGAAAAAGTTGATTTTGATAATTTTTGATAGTTTCCTTGTTGCTTTTATGGAGGAGAAAATGTTTGGAAATCCTTACTCTGCTATTTTGCTGATGTCACTCCTACCATTTCTTTTCTCCTCAGAGAAGTAAACTGTCTCAGTCTCCATACCAACCTCCTCTTAAACTCAGAAGCATGAGCAACTATTCCATTTCTTCTGTGGTAGTCCAACTTAATTTCTCGCAGTGAATCACTAGATGGGGTGGATTTCTGCATTCTTGACAACATCTGTTTTTCTACTTCTGTTTCTCCTAAGGGTCCTCTTAGAGTTGTGAGAACAAGTCAGGAATTATTAAGAATATTGCATAGAGTTCCTATGATATAAAGATAAAAAAGGTAATAGATTAGAAAAGAAGGAAGAAAAAATGTAATGTCCAGTCAAGTAAATAGAGTACTAATAGCAAAAAAACAACAGTTTTCCTGGATTTTAATATTAGACTAAAATATTAGACCAAAGAAAAATGTAAAATAAAAATTTGGAATTTTAGGAAAACTTGTTTTATTATCTACTTCTGTAATTGTTTCTTATTTTTTTTTTGTTATTTTTTTCCTGTCAGGATGCTAGACATGCAGCAGAAGGAGAAATATATACCAAACTTAATCAAAAAATTGATGAATTTGTTCAGCTTGCTGATTATGACTGGACAATGTCTGAACCAGATGGAAGAGCTAGTGGTTATTTAATGGACCTTATTAATTTTTTGAGAAGCATCTTTCAAGTGTTTACTCATTTGCCTGTAAGTATAGGAAATTTCAAGAAACGGTTTTATATGTTTGCTTACTAAAATATATTGTAGAATTTAATATTTTAGAATTTAATTTTAGTTTGAAGTTTATTTGTTTAAAGCAACTTTCTAGGTTACATATTTCCTTTTTCATTATTATAAATCAGCTTATAAAGAATCATGTCTTAGCCAATTGTTTTAAGTTTTAATTTATTTTATTTTTTAACCAAAATAACTACAACTGTCTTCCCTCTAAAACCCAAACAAAACCCTGAAATTGGCACTGTAGACTTAAATAGAAATAAAATCAAATATTAATAGGAGTAGTTTTCATTAAAGTCAGTATTATCAATGGCTTTTCAAGTTAGAAAGGGCCAAGAAATTATTGGACATTTTTTGAGTCAAGAGATTAAAAGTAAAACAGGAATATTGTTCTATCCTGGTACATAGTCATAGTACAATGACATTTTGGACAGTCTGTTGATGAAACATTAAAAAGATACAGGAAGGACATTTGGGTATAAAGCTGAAACATTGGATTCTTCAGATGAGGACTTTAGTCTTCAAGGATTGAAGAGATTTCAGTGGGATAAACATGCTCTTATTAGGTATATCCAGAAATAATAGAACTGTTAAAACATGAATGGAGTAGTTTTTGCACAAATAAAATAGGAAGAAATTTTGTCAACCTGTTTATCCCATGATAAGATTTAACTGAACACAAAAATAAAGTATTTAATCTGGAACCTACACAACTGCCTACAACCCTTTCCCTTGTTTGAAATGAAAATAGTAATAATAATTTTCCTCACCCTTTACTCTTTGCCCATCAAAAGTTGCTCCAAAGAGCCGATTAGAAAAGTTGAGGGAAGGTGTTGCTAAAAAAGAAAGAAAGAAAGAAAGAAAGAAAGAAA
>VSMD01115531.1:0-18008 GCA_008750895.1 Mirza zaza | reverse complement strand
TTTTTTGAGACAGAGTCTCACTCTGTTGCCGGGGCTAGAGTGCCATAGCGTCAGCCTACCTCACAGCAACTTCAAACTCCTGGGTTCAAGCAATCCTCCTGCCTTAGCCTCCTGAGTAGCTGGAACTACAATCATGTGCCACCATGACCAGCTAATTTTTTAAATTATTATTTTATATATATATTTTTTTTTAGTTGTCCAGCTAATTTCTTTCTGCTTTTTTTTAGTAGAGATGGGGTCTTGACATAATGCGTTACCTTATTATGGCCGACCCTTCTCTGAGATAAACAGATGAAGAGGAATTATGTTTGTTGAGCATCTTTGACTTTTCATGCAATTTTGCTGATCACTTAGCTTCATATTAAAGAGGTAGTATATTATATAGGTTAAGAGCATGAAATTTGATATTAGAGAGAGACTTGGATTTTTAAAATAGCTTATTGAGGTATAATTGACATACAGTAAACTGCACATATTTAAAGTGCATAAGTATTAATATACACAAGTATGCATCTGTGAAACCATTACTACAATAAAGATAACATAACATCAATACCACCACCCAAAATTTCTTTGAACCCTTGGTAATCCCTACTTCCCATACATCTCTGCCCTGCCCTGTACCTGAGCAACCATTGATCTGTTTTGTGTCATAATAGATTAGTATGAGTTTTATATAGAAGAAATTATACAGTATACACTCTTTTTAAAGTTTGACTGCTTTCACTTAGCATGATGATTTTGGGATTCATCCATGTTGTCATGTGTAATTCATTCTTCTTTCATTCCATTTAAAATCCATTACTCAGTAGTACTCCATTGTATGGATATATCAAAATTTATATATCTGTATACCTGTTGGGGTATATGGATTTTTTCTACATTTTTGGCTGTTACAAATAAAGTTGCTATGAATATTTTCTTACAAATATTTATATAGACATAGGCTTTCTGCCATCAAGATGGGGAAGTGACAATTTCTTTCAAGAACTTTACTTTTTGTAAGGGCTGCATTCTTTTATAATTTGATTTCCTTTCATATATCAAATCCCTTGTCATATATAATCATAGGTGGAATTTTTAGCTTTTGTATTTTCTTATTATTCTGTATTTATTAAACAAGAATTTTCCTCTGACATAAATTCCCCATATTCATTAGCTCTGAGCCACACCTGGTGAGCGAATGGCAGTACTACTTTCCTGTGGAGGTGATTTCTGTTAGTAGAGGAAGGCAGTTTGCTGGAGAGGGGAAAATGTTTACCATTATAGCAGCCAGCTAGCACTCACAGCAACTGGAGGAGGGATTCATAAGCTTGGTAAGAGTTATCTGGAAGAACACTAACAGTGTCTGCCATAAGGAGAAACAAAATATTATGTATATTTTCTTGGAATAAAGAGACTTAGGAATTATCTACAGATTTTTACATCTACAGTGTTTTACCATATCATAAGAGCTAGCTATTTTGTCTAGGAAGGGAAGAATGGACATATTGCATAGAGTAGTTTATGAGGAAAAATGTTGAAAAGAAAAATGATCTTGATGTAAATATTGACCTGTAACTTTGTTAACAAGGATGGATGTAGAAGAAGACGATTATCAAATGAATTCCTAACATAGAATTACATAGCATGGAAAGATAAGAATATTTTAGTATTGGGAAATTTGCCAGTATCGTTTCTTTTCACTCACTTTTTCTTCACTCTAGAAATTGTCCTTTATATTATAGTTGAAGATAACATTCTTGATTACTGTTTAAATATAGTTTTTAAATTATGATTAATTATATTTATATTATAATTATAATTTAATTATATAATTTAATTATAATTAAACAGTGCTTACTGTTTAAATATAGTTTTTGAACCATGTATGACTATATATTACACACATGGAAAAATTTCTAAGATTTGTATCTATCACTTCTGTTTATAGAACAAAAGAATGAGATACTATTCCATCCTAAGAAAACATTATTTTTATGAAATGGGTATTCAACTTTAAAATGTAATATATACTTGGTATTGGCAATAACTTGTCAAACAAAAGTTTTACTCCATCACACCTCAGGGTCCCTAAGTCATTGACAGCTCAGTAGATTTCCTCTGGTGCTTGTGCTATTTGGAGTCCTGTTACAGAGGCTTCTAAGTGCACTATCTTGGAGGAAGGATCATCTTCCAATGTAGCTCCCTGGTGCTTATTTAGTTCTCTCGTGAATGCCAAAGATCAAATGCTCTGGTTTTTGGTTAAGGGTGAAGAAACTGGAGGAATCCTAGTTCAGATCTTCCTGTCTTTTATGGCCACATATTCTTTTTGCATAGCTATGGCTTTCTACTTTTACCTTGTACTTGTATTTCTGGGTAACAACTCTACAGAACAGAACTAAGAAATAGGCTTGGGGTTTAGTAGGTAAGTCATATATTTTTAATGTGAGTGATTGAAATGTACTGGGTCTGTTCTGTTGGACATGGTCTTCTTTATCTTGATAGTATACTTAGAATCCTATATTTTTCCTTATCCAATATCCACTACTGGGTAAGACAACTAATTGTTGAGTATAAGGTGTATTACATATATATTTTCCTGTATTAAATCTGTGATGTCTTTGAGTGGGCAGAGCTTTTTGTAACTTTTAGATAAATTTAAGGAACATCCTCATTATATATTCACTTTGTCAGAGTTTTGGAAAACTAACTTTAAAACTCATAATTTATAGTTTTACATTATAAATTATTCTCTGTCACATCTGACATGAATTTTTACATTCAGGCATAATGGGAAAGAGGCTTAAAGAACAACTTTTAATAGTCACTTAAACTTTATGAAGTTATATGGAAGATCAAAAGAGAAATGAAAAGTGACTAGTCATAGTCAAATAGTTATATATTAGTTTTCTTTTCAATAATTTTTAGAGCCAGGGAACTGGTTTTAAAATGGTTGTGAATTTTCTATTACTATGTGTAATATATTTGTAATAAGGATTATAGGCTATTTGTTTTTATATGTTTTGCTAGTTATCTATAAAATTGCCTTTTAATTTTAATATTTCAGAAATATTTATAATCTTGATAAAATGGGAAAAAATCTGATAATGTGGGGATGATTCCTTAAAATACAAATAGAATAATCTAAGAAAAATAATTCAAATGTAAAATTATATTTTCTATAGTTAGAACAATGAGCTTTCATATAGGTGACAATGGTATAGTGTATTTTCTTTTATGTTCCAAAATAGTTTGATGTCAATATTCTCACAATTGCTAGCTGCAGTTACATTTATATAAGTGCGTATGCTTTTATGTATATACATATATATGCACACACACATATACAAAGGCAACTCAAAAGTTTAAAATTAAAAGGATGTCATACTTTTGCACTTAAATAAATAAAACCAAACAAATTTTGTGCAGTAATATGTAAAATGGGATTCTATTCATGTTATGATTTCATTTCATGTTTATATTATGGATTGTACTACAAGGACCTATACAACATGAAAATGTAATTGCGCTTTTAGGAAAATCGTTAATTATTTCATGATTCAGCACTGCAAAGAACAACAACAACAAAATCAAAGATACCTAAATTGCACCCCCCTAAATTTCTCCTGTGTAGATGCTATAAGTGATATTTAGGCAGATGGGCATTTAGACCAGTCCTCCACTGCAGTTTCTATATTCTTCCCCTTACTCTAAGATAGGGTAGATACTATAATAATGACTTTCCCCCCCAAAACATTATCTTAGAGAGTAAAAAGGCTATTGTGACAGTAGGTCTGTGGTTGCAACTTCCAGCAAGATTGGATCCTGTTGTTTCCCTTATGTCATGATAACTGGTTTTCCTCAGGGGAATCTGCACTAATAGAACTAAGAAACGGGCAAGTAGCAAACAGAACGTAGCATGGATATAATAACAACAGACTCATACAGGGACTTGGGAGCTAATTTTAACAGTTCAATCTTCAACGAATTAAATATATTTTAAAAGTGATCTCCTTTATTTGAATTTTGAAAGTAAGGTCATAAGTAATATTATATTAGTAATTAAACTTTGCAGTTTACAAAGCACTTTTACATACAAATTTTAACTACTATCATGGCACAGAATACAAAACTTCCGTGTTTTATCTATGACTTTTATACCGAAAGGGCATCACAAAACATTTTTATTCAGAAGAAGCTTTCATGTTTGCTATACTAAATTGATTTTTCATTTCTAATTAATTAATTTGTTAAGAACAAGTTCACATAACAATTTAAAAAGAAGAGATTAATAAGGGGATAAGAAAAGAGGAAAGTTGGAGACCTTTCACAGTTTATTCAGATATACCTAAAACTATTCATTTTTTTTAAACACAAAAGCACTGGTTCTACTTGTGATAAATATGACATATATCTAATACTAGCTATTAAATATTTAATATGAATTAAATATTTTAATTAATAATTTATTTCATTTATCACTTTTAAGTCCTGATGGGATAGTATAGATAACTTGGTTATCTTTAAAAAGCTTTCCAAAGAAGTTTGAGCTTCAGACATTCAAGTGTATTGGCAGAGACATTCAGTATCATTACACTAAACTTTTGAGTTTTTTCCCTCCAATTTGTAGTATCTCTTCTTAAATTTTGATAATAGCTGAGAGAGTATATACTGTTGTATAATTTTTTTTCTAAATTCTGTATATTATAGGAGTACAAACATTTTTGGGGTTACATGTAATGCATTTGCTTTGCCGAGGCTAGGGCCACATTATTTCTTTCTTTCTAAGTGAAAAAGAGCCATTCTGACTTTTTTATTAGAAGTTTTGAAGAGACAAAGAAACTTTCCTTCGCTGACCAGGAATCAAACCCAGACTGCATGGATGACAGTGCCGAATCCTAACCATTAGACCACCAGGAAGGACCCGGTGTTGTATAAAGTTTTACTCAGGCAGATTCATAAGTTACCAGAGTTGATGGAGAAGAAATCAGATAAAGGGTTATTTATTGAAATTATAAATCCAGGTTTACAAATATATGCTGCATTTAATGAAGACTCTGAGGACTTGGCTAGTACCTTAGAATCATTCTGGCTTTTGAGTTTCATCTCATAGTATTTGTTTGTTGATCATCATTTCCCCATTAGATACCCAAATATTTACTATTTTGAATTTTACTATACAATTATTATTTCATTCTAATCAATTTATTATTTTTAGAGTTAGACTTAGTTGGAAAAACAAAATAATATTCACCAGATCATAATATACTCTATGTGATCTCACTATGTCCATTATAACTTTCTCTTCTCACTATTCCTTTACTACGTATTTTCCTCTATTATAGAAGCTGTAAAGCAAAAAAAACTTCTTTTTCATTGTAGGTTCAGGTGGCCTTGTGACTCAATTCTGGACAAAGAGAACATGGTCATTTAGTGCAGCCTTTCTGGCTTCTACCTTTCTGCTTCCTGGCACATGTAAGAAATGTCTGAGCTGCAGTATCCAAAGTCCAGGATTATAGTGCAATAAGAGAGTTGGATGCCTTGTTGGCATCATTTAGTGCGGCACCAGGCCTGGACTGACTTCTTGTACAAAAAATTACTTCTTTTGTTTAAAATGTTATTAGGTAGATTTTCTGGGACTTGCAGCCAAATGTAGGCTTTACTGATAATTAGATTAGTTTTTTTGAGATGAGCTTCAAAAACATTCTCACATTATTGCTAACACAGGCATGAGACATTGTCCTGGGTAGGCCTGTGCAACCTTTTCTGTATCTCTTCAGAAAACATTTAGGGCACAGTGAAAACTATTTTATTAACATTTTAAATCCCAGTCATGTCTGGTATAATGCTTTGTACCTAGTAGGAGTTAAGATATGTATGAAGCAATGAAAAATGGAGGGAAACAGAATTTATAAATTATTGGAACTGCTTATAATCAATTTTATTAGCATATACTTTCTGATTTTAATTTTTAACATTAAGTGTAAATTTGCCTTTGTAATTTTTTACCCAGATTAGACTCTATAGTACATTTTTTGAATGAAATTACTTTATGCATTTAAAAATTGTTAAGAAAATACTTTATAGGCTTGCTAATTTAAGTTACTAAAATATTTCTACATTAAGCTAGATGGTTTATTTTATTGTACTGCTATTTTATTGGAAAAAATTAGAAATGAAAATTTTCAATGCTTATTGATGGGTTGTACTAAGAAAACAAAATATAGGCCCTATCGAATAATTGAGAATATGTTAGTATCACAAAATCTACCAATTTCTAATATTTCATGCTGGTTTCAAGAGATCTAGCCAAGCCACAAAAACTAAGGAAAAACTGTGAGGAATGATTAGAAGGGGGTTAAACCTAATGTCTTTGGTTGAAGGATCAAAAAGTTATATATTATATTCATTCATTAGTTCTATTAAAATCCTTTTGGTATAGATTTATATTAAAACATAGTAACATTTGTATATTATTTATATGAGTATATTTTTATATAAAATATTATTAATAAAAAATCTAAAATTCTGGAAGAGTAGTTTTTAAAGGCCCCCAAAATGTAGTTACTCTTTTTATATTTGTAAAAATGTTTTGTTTTTAGAAGACAAAAATATCCAAGATCCTATTTCAACACAGCCAAGAGAATATTAATTTGTGAAATTGTCAACTCCTACTCCATAGTAGGAGGTTCAAAAACCCTTGAAGAAATGAAAATTGTTCCTGACATTATTATGTTTATTAGTTATTAGTATCCATTAACAAAATTTCTTTAGTTTATGTTATGTATCTGTAAGATTTTAGATTCATTTTATTAGTAATCATTGGATCCTGTGTACCTCTATTTAATCATAAAGGAAAATGCTGCTTAAATTTTAAATCTTAAGTCAAAAAACATACTTTCCAGTTTGTTTAAATGTCATTATACAGAAAGGCATTGGATTTTCATGTAAAATTAAAAATCCTCCCTTAGCACAAAGATTAACTGAGCTTATCTAACTCAAAACTTAGTTATCTAAAGTTATCATGGTTTATTTTTCCTAGTTGTGTAGTGTAGGAAAACTCTAAAAAATATCTGTAATATTATAAGATCATAATAAAAAACAATATAGTATACAGTATTATGGGATCATGTTAGGGTAGAATGGAGAGGATTTTCATTTTTTAGTCTGAATCTTCATTTTACAGAGAAGGGGAAATAGAAGATCTCTGGAAGAGTATTTTTGTCATTTATACATTTGTATAAATGACAGTCTGGTTCTGCTGCTTCTTCTGTTGCTGCTGCTTCTTTTTATTAATGAGACAGTGTCTTTCTGTGTCACCCAGGCATAATCATAGTTCACTGAAGCCTCCAACTCCTGGGCTTAAGTGGTCCTCCTGCCTCAGCCTCCGAAGTGGGACTACAGACTTGTGCCACCATACCGGGCCAATTTTACATTTTTTTTTTTGGTGGAGACAAGTTCTCACTATGTTGCCCAGGCTGGTTGAGTGGTTCTTTACAATGTACAATTGAAATAGATAACTGTGGTTTGAAGAAATTTTCAAGAGCAAATAAACTTAAGTAAGTGCTACAAATGATAGGTTAGGATAACATGAGACACTAAGTAATTATTAATATAATAGCACATGGAGTCAGTCTTTTTTCTGTTGCTTTGGAATTACAGACTAAAACCTAATATGGGCAAAAAAATCATTAAGTACTCCATCATTAAACAAAAATTCTGCCAATAATCGGGACCCAATACTTCTATCAGGGTTTTCTATAATAAAAGGAAATAAACTGGCTGCTACTTTCAGCCATTTTATACCCAGTGGATTCTTCACTTTACATAATATAAAGAAGATTGGGGAAAGAGAAAGGGATAAGAGAGCAATTTGAATATTCAGTTTTGAGCTTAGTGGGGAACGCAGGGCTTTCTCTTCCCCTTTTCACCACTTTGGGAAAGGATGTACTATCTTCCCTCCTATAATCCCGCACTCAAAAGCCAAATAGAAGGAGTCTCCAAGAGAGTTATTTGTGGCAATTAGAGGTGTTAACAGAAAGGGGGTGATAGCATTCTATTCCCTGATTAGCTGTTTACTTAAGCAGTAAACTAATTTATCTATTTATTCCGGTGCCTATTTCAACACAGAAAAAGGTTATTGAAAAGAGAGTGGAGGTAGGTGGATGGGTGGGCAGAGAGCAGCCTCTATTCCCATTTGTAAGGTGGAAAAGTTATGTAGTAGTGACAAGTAACTCTAAAATGTCAATGCTTAAGATACATAAGCATTGTTCTTGTTTTTGCGTAGTTCACTGTGGGCAAAGGTGACTCTCCATGGCAATTATTTCCCATATGGTGCAGCTCCAAAATCTTGCCAGCTGCATTACCTAGTCCACATGGGCAGGGGAGGAGACTGGAGAATAGGGCATGGAGTTTTTACTGCCTCAACCCAGAAATGATACTTTCTCTCAGAATTCATTGGACAGGAACAATCACTTAGCCCCTCCCAACTGGATGGAGATGAAAAGTGCATTCTGTGTGCCCAGAAGGGGAGGAAAATGTGATATTACAGGGCTCTAGTAATATCTCCTGCAATGCATTTCCTTTAGTTTAATTGACATCATTGAAGGTGGCTAGTTTGAGCTGTTCTATTAATAGATACCATTATGGGATGGAAATGGGAGATTCAGCAAAACATAGTTGAATGGACAGATTGGAGAATAATAATAATAATTTCATATTTATTCCCTATTGATCTGAGACAGCTCACTAATCTGCACACATAGGGGAATCGAGTGTTTTGAGAGTGCAGGTTCTAGAGTAAAGCAAACTGGGCTCAAATTTAGGCTCTATCACTTCTTAATTGTTTTACTTAAGCTAAGTTTCACTTTCCTTATTTATACAAATGATATTGTAATAGAACCTTCTTCATAGAGTTGTTTGTAAGAATTAAGTAAGATAGTGCAGTAAATCACCACACACAGTATTTAGGAGAGAGTAAATATTCAATAAATGTTAATAGCCATTGTTACTATTAGGCATTTGGGGGCTTGGGGAAAGTGTGCACTAGGTGGTAAATTAGAGTTAAGGAAGAAGATGTGGGGAAACATGTTTGACAAAACTTCCTTATTCAACATTTCTTCTAGAGACAAATAAAAGAAAGGAAACTTGCTTTTCATATTATGTGGCCTCTATATTCATAGTGAGCAGAAATATTAAAAAATAATAGTTTTCATTATTGTGTACTTGCTGTGTGCTAGGCATTGTGTTAAGCACTGCACATATATCATCTCACTTAATTTTTATTATGTTTCTTATTCCCAATAATAGATCAGTAAACTGAAAACAACTAATAATCACAGAGCCAAGTTTAAAACCAAGTATGCCTGACTCTAGAGCCTATGGCTTGTGTAATTAAATATTCTATTATTCTGTATTGTTTAAAAGCTATTTTTGAAAAGCAAAACAAACTCCTTGAGAGAACTTAATTAATTTTAAAAACCTACTGTCTGTCATAGATAAGTTAGTTCTGTCTCATCATCAATAAGGCATATGATTTTAGCTCTGTTTTCAAAATGGATTTATGCTAACCATGCTATATTTTCTTACCCAACCATACAGCTTTGTGCTTCTGAAACTATTTTCCATCATAGCACACGTAAAAAATGTTACTATACATAGTATACTGGAGTAAACTGATAGGATTTGGACATGTTTTATATGTAGCTTGGTAACAATTTTCATTATATTTTTATTTATTACATTATTATAAGAAAAATAAAATACAAAGTCTCATGAATTTGTATAAGTTTTCCCCAACTATTTTTTAAACTGTTAATGAGAAATTTGAGCTTGCCTTTGTGAATGCAACTTTTCAATACCAGCTTTCATGTTTCAAATGGTTATCTCTAAGTCCTGATCATTTGGTGTTTTTAAAGGTGATGCCTTTAAATTTTTTATGTTCACTATCAGAAAGAAACTTCATATAAAAAGGGGATAGAAATATTAATAGATTACGTTTTTTTCTCTGATTAACAGAAGTACTGGTCTTTCTCTTAACCAGAATTTGGATATTTTCTTTAAATTGTAATTAAAGTGTAATATTATAATATTTCAGTCTTTAAATATAATTCAAAATGGATTTAGCATCCATTTCAACTTTTTCTTACAAGTGTTTCAGTTATATCACTTTTCCTCCAGTATATATGGATGTTGTTCTTTAAGACTCAAATGACAAATTTCATAACTTTAATTTTATATTACCCAAATTAACTTTTTTGTTTTAAATTTGTAAACTTTCTCAGAACACACTAACATTTTTTTTCCATGTGGTCATTAAAATTTCCTTAGAAGTTCATTCTGGTGCTCCAAAATGCCATACTAATGTGCATGATTAACAAAATATTTTGAAATTTCTTGTTTTATCTCTTAAATTCTTGACAGAACTTTTTGTGAATAAGGAAGGCATTCATAATGTAGCAGCAGAAAGTGAATGGTATTCTGATCTCATTTCTTTGTAAAAAGCTGACAACAGCAGGACTAAAGTGGCTTGGATTTTATTAAGTCAGTATTTTGATAATATCACTTAATGTGGAATTCAGATCTACATGTAAGAGCTTCTCTGAGAATAAAACTGTTACTTGACTCTCAAAGGTTTTCAGAATGAATCTGCACCTTTAGACCTTCCTGTCATGGAACAAAATATAGATTTTCCCTGCATTTCCTTAATACCCTCTTTGTTTCAAAGTATTCATTTACAACCTTGGATTTTTCCCTTTTGGTAATTTATTTTGGTACTTCTTTGCAAAACAAAATCATGGTCTAAGTCATTCCTCTTCAGAGACTCTAGTTTTGCTACTAACTTAGTATAGGTACTAATGTCAGTAGATCCATCAATGGCAAAGTAGATTTTTGCTTTCATAGACTTTTGGACTTTGTGCATAATCTGTGTGAAAAACATTTATTAATGTTTTTCGAAGGAGAGACCTCTCAACATTGACCATTATTATACAGGATGATAATTAGTGATTCTGTAATTGTAGGAGGCATTTTGGCCTTTACTAATAATTGTGCAACCTTCTAACCATCTTTTTGAGCAATCTGATACTTTTGTGTCTCTTCTTTTTTACTTTTTTATTTTTATCTTTTGCATTTTCAGGTGTTTCATAATATTCAAATCTGGTAAATCTAGGTTTGTATAAGATAATGTTTTGTTGTATGGTTCTGTGTCATTTACTTAGCGCCATTGATTTAATTGGAAAGAAATTTTTAAGGAAGGGAAGAATTATTTGGCACATGTTAAAAAATGTGATATAATCTTTACTAAATTGCTTAATTAAAATTTTTATTATAATTTTTAAAGTTTTTAATTAATTTAGCTTTAATTAAAATATTAATATGAAAATTAAATGTATTTTAAAATGAAGTATTTATGAAAATGCTAGTCAGTTATAGTTTCAATTACTAAGGTGTTATAAATTGTGTCAACTGAAAACTAAGCATGTTGTAAACAAAATATAAAGTATAGAAATAACTTTCATTTAATTTAATAATTAACATTCTGAAATATTCATAGAATATAAACATTTTCATATTATGATATGAATATTTTGAGCAATCAACTTTGAAGCCATAGATGTTTATAATCCATTTTAATGAATTGGCTTAAATAAATTATATTTAATTACTTTTTCTCGTCAGATATAATCGTTTTTGTTTTCTGAGGCAAGTAATTTGTTATAAAGCATTGTGAGGAATTAGTCTTTGATTGGTAGTTAAGCTAAAATAATAAGGAATAAGTAAATACAATAAATGCAAAAGTAACAATTTTTAAAAGTTCAAAATTAGTTGTTCTACCTATGCTCCTATACTATCAGATAATAATTATGAAAACAATAACCTCAACAAAAATAACATATATCTTCAATGTTAGAAAAATCTGTAGAAAGAACAAATTAAATAAAAAATAAAATTCCATTTTTGTGCAAAACAAGGAACTTCGCTGATTAGATTGATTTAGGCTAAGAAGTCATGAGACTAACAGATGATTCAATGGAAAGGTCAGAGGTCGATGCTATTTAATTTGGTCAGCATACACTTTCTGGAAATACCTACCACCAAAAGTTTTATGTGCCCAAATAATAATTACCATTATTATTATGTCTTCCTACTAATTTTTAAAATGAAGATTATAATTATAAGCATGTCATATGGAGTAATGGTCTGTTATGAATTTATTGGTTCATTTGCTTATTCATTAGTTGTGCACATCATGTAGACAATATTTATTGGACATCTTTTCTAGTGCTAGGGATACTTTTCAACAATTGGGGTCACAGAGACTGTAAAAACTAAATAGTTCATTTTTTTAGCAGTCTTGCTTGGAGACATACACATAAATTAGTTAACTAGCCAAGTTTGTAGTATTATTAAATTTTTATTTGAAACATTGTTTTACTTTATCAGTGATGATGAAATTTTTATTTGAAACATTGTTTTAACATACCAATGATGATGTTTTAACTGCAAGTCAAAGAACTAGAAATCATCCTTTTTTTAATTTATATTTTTTAAACTGGCCCAGAATGAACATGTCAATTCCTTCCTGTCCCTGCTTCTGTTTTTATCATTTTAAAAATAAAATATAATGTAAATTGTTTACTTTCTGGATTTTTTTCTTTATCATTCCTGAACAGTAAATTTTTTTTTATTTCTTTGCTTAAGTTAGAAAAATATCATCATTCTACGTGGCATCTTTTAAAAAAATCTCTTGAAGTTAGGAATATGTATTTAGTATTCATTATTAATAATTGCGTGAGTAAATTCCCATGCATTTAGATTAAACACACTTTTTAAAATAAGTTTGATTAAATTATTTCATGGTTTTTTTTTTCCAGACAGTATTATTCAAATTAAGTATGCAAAAATTATAGTTGTATTTAGATTTCAGTTTTTTCTTTATAAAACTTTTATCACTCATTAGAATATGAAAAATGTTTATTTGAATCTGGTTAATTTGTTCAGTTGATATAATTCATGAGGAAACTGACCATATTTCCCTATAATTTTGTTAAACTGGAGATCATATTTTAATTCTCTATAAGCACACATATATATAGTATAGTCTTATTTTGGAATAAGACATAGAAAAACTAATGTCACATATGTATTATTAGTATAACATCCAATACATTATCATTATTAATTTGGCATATAGGTTAAGCATTTAACTGCAAGTACTTATTTTTTAACCAAATCCATTATTTTTTAGCTTCTCCTTTTTATTTGTTAGTTTCCAGCTCTTTAATTGACTTTAGGATGCATAGTTTTCCTGATATGTGCATTTCATGTGTAAGAAATGTTCACATATAGCATATTGTTTAAGAGAATAAGTCTTGAAGCTTGAAGAGCTAGTGTTGATATCCACCAGCCAAAGACGACCAGGAACACATCTCTAGTTAAAGTTTGCTATAGCAAGGGAGGCTCTGAAATTTTGGGGTATCTCAGAAGGAGTTAAGGGAAATTTGTTATATGAGTTGGGCTTGTATTCAGTAATTTGGGGAAAGAATTTAAAAAATGGGGTTTGTGTTGAATTTGATGCTGTTGGAAAGCAGGGGCAGTTTGAGTATCTTAGTTTTTATCTAAGAGGTGGGAGGAATAGAACAGTGGTAGAATTGTTACTGGAGAAGAAATAATAGTCACTTATGGCAGCTAGGGTAGGGGACATTTAATTGCATGATGTCTTCGCTTTTATCTCTGTTCAGATGTGATGATGGAGTGGCATTGGGTTTGCTTTGTTCCATAATGCTCACAGTGAGCCCTTGGCTGATGTTGATACTACATGAGACTGTTTATGTTTACTAGGGGGATACTAGTGCCCAACTGGTAGCAACTAGGCCAGCTACCAGATGATAACTGTACAGGCAGCTTTTTCTTTGACTAGCTTAAAATTCCTCTTCTGCTATTTACTTGCTATATAATTTTAGGAAAGATAAATAACTCCGTGCTCAGTTTATACATCTAGAAAATGAGGATGATGATAATAGTAACTTCTTCATAGATTACTTGAAAAATCAATTTGTAGATCCATGTAAAGTGCCCACAGTTTTATCTGTTAAGTGCTCAGGTTAGCTAAACCACTCTCACTCTCACTATTACCACCACCACCACCACACTACTGCAATAATAATAATAATTTATAATACTCTTTATCACAGACATTAACTTAAGGCATAATGCTTTCAAGCCCTCATACCCATTGTAGAAATATAACCTATCAAGTAGACAAAAATATTCCTGTTGGCTAGTCAGTATATCTTCTCTTTCGTTATGATGGAGAAACACTGTCAAATTCTTACTATTCAATGTTGTTTATGAAATTACTTATTCATTGGGCAATAAAATATATATATTCCTACAAACCTTTTCCTTTTCCTCTATTCAAAATCTTATTCATTTAATCCCTCTTGATGTTTTTTCTTCCCTGCTACATCTAAAATTCCACATATTTAACATCCTAAATATATTTTGTTTCATCCTTTTCCACTGCCTTAGTTCAGGACCTCATAATTTCTTAATTGAATCATTGATCTTCCTACCACCAGACTTGTTTCTGGTCCCTTGGTTAACCAGACTATTGCAACCAGACTACCTGCTGATACAAAACATTTGATGATATGTCTACAGGATAAAATTTCAAAATGCTTGGCACGGTTTTATAAAGCTTTTTCAATTTTCACTTAACTTTCATTTCTGGCTTCTCCTGCCACTTCTGATTTTGATCCCTATTTTCTGTTTATACTTTATTAACTATTTTCTGCATCTTACTTTTTGTGCCATTTTGAATTTTTTGTGAAAAGAAGTGTGATATAAATAATTCCAATATATAGAAAAAATAAAAGGGAATTTTGTATAACAAAAACATCTAGAATAGTAGTTCTTTACCTCAAGATGTCAATTCAGTTTTATAACCTAGTGCCATCTAGTGGTGACTATTTTCAGGGTTTTGTTTTTATTTTCCCTATATGACACACTGGAGAACTTTAAATACAGTCTGACACCCTATTTCCCTGTCTACTGTCATTATACTGGCCATAGTGGACCTTTGGAAGTCATATTCATAGAGGTTTTTTTAAAAGCTCTGACATGCTTTGATTTCATAAATATACTTAAACTCTGTCACAATATGCAACTCAAAAGTGTGTGGGATTGAGGGTAGAATGACATATTCAAGGAATTGCAGAGAGTTTCATGTGTCACTAAATTAAAACCCAAGATGTTTTTCTACATTTAGTTCTTTTGAATGTAAAATTAACTTGGTTGTTATAATGATGGATAAAGAATTCTTCTTTTCTCCCTTACTGTTTTTCTTTCTCAAAAAGTGACTGAGCTCCTGCTAGGGTATTCTTTGCACTAATGAATTGATGTCTCTGGATGAAGAGTGTTAGCTATTTGTCTAATCATTGCACTCCCCCCCATGCTATTGTTTAGCTAAGCAGTGGGGTATAAGCAGTGGTGTGCTGGTAAATATTTGATAATCAGCTCTCCAAAGGAAAAAAGACCTGATTTGCAGCATTTGCTTATTTCCATGGTGTCGGTATTCCATGGCTGATTTTAAGCTACCAACGTGACATAACTGAACACAGAATTTGGAGGAGGTGTTCAGAATAGACTACAGCAACCACTGAATAAGGAATTGCAACCTGTCCTATATTCTTCTGCCTCTTTCATTTGCAATCACTCTCCCCTTACCTTATACTCCATTAGACAACCTACACATTTTTTGTTCCTAGACCCTTTTCATCTATGGTAGCCTTTTCTTTACTTTTTGCTTATCTTCTACTGAAATAGCAGCCATGTTACTTATGACCCTAGATGCCTTTAGAATTTTTACTTGAGACAAGTGTCTCTCCCGTCTTAGCATTATGTTTAGCTGTATATAACATAACCCAATGCTTAAATAAAGAAGGAGTTTATGTTTTTTCATGTAAAAAGAAGTCTGGAGGTAGATAGCTCAAGGATGATACTACTGCTTAAGGAAGTCAACAGAGACATATGCTCCTTTTGCTTAATGCCCTGTTACTCATAGTGTGTGGCTCTCAAACTCAAGGTTATAATAGGGCTATTGAGTTATAGGCAGCAGGACCACATTACAGTTAAGAAGATAGACTTGTGTATGCCAGCTAGGTCTATCTCTTTTCATTAAGAATAAATAGCTTTTGTAGAAACTATACCTAATAAACTTCTATCTAAATCTTATTGGCCTGAACTATGTCACATGACCACCTGCTAGCCACAAGAGAGCCTGGAAAAGAAATCTTTTAGACTGGGCATACTGCTGCCTTGAATAGAATTAGGATTCTATTTTTAGAAAGTTAGAGAGACTCAGTAGGCAACCATCTGTGTTTGACACATCTCTTTTGGCGTTGGTTGTAGTTCAACCCTATGAATTCTATAAAACTATTCTTACTGCTATGTCGTCAACTCTCAGTTTAAGCAAAGTGTTATTTTGAATCCTAAATCATGAAGTTCTGCATGCAATAGAGTTGCTTTAACTGAATACAATTCTAGACTTAAATGTTCTAGGATTTTGATAGGTAGGGTACCCTCTTTCTTTACTGCTATGTTTCCTCTCATGTGTACTAGAATAATGTTTCTGACCTTCTTCTACTCCCTTTTCTGTTCTGTTCTTCAGGATGATGAAGTGGGCATAAGTAGAAAAATCTTTGTCTTTTTTCTTTCTCTTGGGAACAAGCTTCTCACAGAGAGCATATATTCTCTCCTGTTCTTGCCACAAGTTTTATAGGAACAGGCCATAAAATAGTCTCAGACCAGTGTTGTCTATGCCTGGATGGGTATGTTGGTATGATTCTGAGGCATGGTATTAGGAAGGCCACTTTTTCATGGATATAGACCAATTCTCCATTTTCATTTTTTCAATAACAGAGGTAATATTTCATGTGCCATAATACCTCTTTTTTCTATTTCTGAATTAGCTTAGCAGTTCGATGGGGTAGTTTAATGTGAATTACTTAAAAAAAGCAGCTTGTTTCTATTGTTTGAGACATGATTATGATTTGTTATCTGTTATTTGTTATATGGTTATGATTTGTTATCTCTTTCTAGTTTTAAATAGAACAAGCCTAGTATAATTATATAAAATTTAATATTAAATATATAATCTTTTGATTTTTTTTATTTCAAAAAAGATTTTGATCTCATTAAATGGCTATTTTAACTGTAAAACTAGAAATACTTTAAAGAAACCATATGACTACAGCATGTATAAGGGTCCCAGAGTACCTAACTTTTCATAAAGGAAAAACCAATTTCCATAGAAAAAGAGTTCATAAATATCATGACAACTTATGAGAAAGTAACATATAGACTTTAGGGTCTGTATCAAACATTTCGTTTCAGCCAAGAAGATTTTACTTGCAAGTAATAGAAAACCTAGCTGAGTCTGGCTTAAAAATAAGGAGAATTTATTTGTTCACCTGATTGGAAACTTCAGAGGTATATGTTGATTCAGGTGAGGTTGATTCAAGATCCTGAATCTTTTTTTTTTTTTTTTTAAATATAAATTCTCTTTTTATTGTCTTGTGAGAAATGAAAGATTTGTAGGAGTCTTTAAATAATATAGTCCTCTGGTTTTACACCTTAATTTAGTACATAGTTCAGTCATGACAAAGGAGTGAAAATACCAATTTGGAGCTATTTTAAGTCCAGTGCAATGGTTTCTGGAATTTGCCTTGAACCCACACTCGGTGCATTTTCACTTGTTTTTTCCTATTAACTTGTAAGTGACGATCAACCAGATTTTGCTTTTCATCTAAACTGGCCTTGCAGAACATATTGTGGACTTCCCCTGTGAGACAAAAATGGCAATCAAAGATATGAAATGTGACTAGGTATGAGGAGAGGTCAGGAGCAATGGAACATTGATGGAATGACTGATGATCTAAATTTCATTTATACCAAGAAACACCCACTAGTACAACTTGGCGAAGGAAACCTGTGAAACAAAGTGGGTTTCTTCTATTTCATAA
>VSMD01115525.1:0-27762 GCA_008750895.1 Mirza zaza | reverse complement strand
TTTTTTGAGACAGAGTCTCACTTTGTTGCCCAGGCTAGAATGAGTGCCATGGCATCAGCCTAGCTCACAGCAACCTCAAACTCCTGGGCTCAAGCGATCCTCCTGCCTCAGCCTCCCGAGTAGCTGGGACTACAGGCATGCGCCACCATGCCCGGCTAATTTTTTCTATATATATTAGTTTGCCAATTAATTTCTTTCTATTTATAGTAGAGACGGGGTCTCGCTCTCGCTCAGGCTGGTTTCGAACTCCTGACCTTGAGCAATCCGCCTGCTTCGGCCTCCCAGAGAGCTGGGATTACAGGCGTGAGCCACCGCGCCTGGCTATATACCACATTTTTAATCCATTTGTCCATTGATAGACACCTAGTTTGTTTCCATATCTTTGTTATTGTAAATAATGCTGCAGTAAACATGGGAGTCCAGATATCCCTTTGAAATACTGATTTCATTTTCTGTGGACCTATACCCAGTAGTAGGAAATTGCTGGATCGTGTGGTAGTTATATATTTTTTTCCTTGAGAAATCTCTATACTGTTTTCCATAATGGATGTGCCAATTTACATTCCCACAAACAAAGGTTGTGCAAAGGTTGCCTTTTCTCCATGTCACTTGACGTCTTTCATCGTTTTGATAATATCCATTCTAACAGGTGGGAAGTGACATCTCTCATTGCAGTTTTGATTTCCATTTTTCTGATGATAAGTGATGTTGAGCATTTTTTTATTTATCTGTTGGCCATTTGTACCTTTTCTTTTGAGAAATGCCTATCCAGGTCCCATGCCTATTTTTTAATCAAGTTACTAGCTTCTTCGTGTGTGATCAGGTTGTTTGAATGCCTTATATATTTTGAATATTCACTCCTTATCAGATAAGTGTTTGCAAATATTTTCTCTCATTCCATAGGTTGTTACTTCACAATGTTGATTGTTTACTTTGCTGTGTGGAAGCTTTTTAGTTTGTTAAAATACCGTTTGTCTATTTTTGCTTTTGTTGCTTGTGTTTTTAAGATTGTATCCAAAAAATCACTGCCAAAATCAATGTCATGGAGCACCTTCCCATGTTTTCTTCTAGTAATTTTATAGGTTGAGGTCCTGTGCTTAAATTTTTAATTCATTTTGAGTTGATTTTTGTGTACGGTGTGACCTAAGGGTCCAATTTCATTGTTTGGCATGTAGATATCTGGTTTTCAAATAATCATTTATTGAAGAGACTGTACTTTCCCCATTTTGTGTTCTTGATACCCTTGTCAAAAATCAATTAGCCATAAATGCATTAATTTATCTCTGGGATCTCTATTCTGTTCCATTGAACTGTGTGTCTGTTTTAATGCTAGTGCCATGCAGTTTTGATTACTGTAGCTTTACAGTATATTTTGAAGTCAGATAGAGTGTTGCCTCCAGCTTTGTTCTTTTTGCACAGGATTGCTTTCACTATTCAGGGGCTTTTGTGGCTTACATATAAATGTAAGCATTGTTTTTTATATCTCTGTGAAGAATGACATTGGAATTTCGATAGAGATTGCATTGGATCTTTAAATCACTTTGGGTAGTATGGACATTTTAACGACATTAATTTTTCCAACCCATGAACATAGTGTATCTTTCCATTTGTGTCTTCTTAATTTCTTTTATCAATGTTTTATAGTTTTTAGTGTAAAGGTCTTTCACTTCTTTGTTTAAATTTATTTTTAAGTTTTTAAAATAACTATCATAAATGGGATCATTTTCTTGATTTCTTTTTTCAGTTTGTGTATAGAAATGTTACTGATTTTTGCATGTTGATTTCTGTATCCTGTAATATACTGAATTCATTTATTAGTTCTAACCGTTTTTTGGTGGAATCTTTAGGGTTTTCACATAAGGTTATGTCATCTGCAAATGGGGAAAATTTCACTTCTTTCTTTCTAATTTGGATGCTTTTCATTTCTTTCTCTTGCTTAATTGCTGTGGCTAGGATGTCTAGTACTGTGTTGAATAGAAGTTGTGAGAGTGGGCATCTTGTCTTGTTCCTGATCTTTGAGGAAAAGTTTTCACTGTTGAGTATGATGTTGACTATGGGTTTGTCATATATGGCCTCTGTTGTGTTGAGACATCTATGCCTAGTTCGTCGAGTTCTATCATAGAAAGATGAAGTATTTTGTCAAATGCTTTTTCTGCATCTTTTGAGATGATCATATAGTTTTTGTTCTTCATTCTGTTAATGTGATGTATTACATTTATAGATTTATATATGGTGATCCATTCTTACATCCCTGCAAGGTGTGAATTGTGAATTATCCTTTTAATGTCCTGTTGAATTCAGTTTGCTAGTAGTTTGCTGAGGATTTTTGCATTTGTGTTCATCAGGGATATTAGCCTGAAACTTTTTCTTGTAGTAGCCTTACCTGGCTTTCAGGTATCAGAATAATGCTGGTCTCATATAATAAGTGGAAGTATTTCCTTCTCTTCAGTATTTTAGAAGAGTTTGAGAAGGATTTGTATTCTTTAAATATTTGGTAGAATTTAATAATGAAGCCTTTAGGTCTTGACTTTATTTGGTGGGAAACCTTTTATTATTAATTCAATCTCCTTATTCATTATTGGTCTATTCAGATTTTCTGTTTCTTCATAATTTAATCTTGGCAATTTGTATGTGTCTAGGAAGTTATCCTTCTCTTCTAGGGAATTTCCTGGCATATAATTGTTCATAGTAGTCTCTTATTCTTTGTATTTTAGAGATATCAGTTGCAATGTCTCCTCTTTCATTTCTGATTTTATTTATTTTAGCTTTCTTTCTTTCTTAGTCTTGCTAAAGGTTTTCAGTTTTGTTTATCTCTCAGTTTTGTTGATCTTTTCTATTGTTTTTCTAGTTTCTATTTTATTTATTTCTGCTCTGACATTATTTCTTTTGTTCTACTAACTTTGGGCTTAGTTTGTTCTTTTTCTAGTTCTTGAGGTATAATGTTAGATTGGTTATTTCATATCTTTCTTCTTTTTTTAATGTCAGTATTTATTGGTATAAACTACCTTGGCTGTTTCTACATCCCATACGTTTTGATATGTTGTGTGTCCATTTTCATTTGTTTCAAAATATTTTTAAATTTCCCTTTTATTTCTTCCTTGACCCATTGGTTGTTTAAGACCATATTGTTTAATTTCTATGTGTTAGTGAATTTTGTAAAATTCCTGCTATTATTGATTTTTAGTTTCATACCTTTGTAGTCTGAAAACATACTTGATATGATTTTAACCTTAAATTTGTTAAGACTTGTTTTGTGGCCTAACATGTGATCTCTGCTGAAGAAAATTCCATGGCACACTTGAGAAAAGTGTGTATTCTGCTGCCGTTGGATGGAATCTTCTGTGTCTGTTAGCTCCATTTGGTCTAAAGTGTAGTTTAAGGCTCATATTTCCTTATTGGTTTCTGTTTGGATGTCCTATCCTTTGCTGAAAGTGGGGTATAGAAGTCCTCAACTATTTTTGTATTATACAGTCTATCTCTCTCTTCAGATATATCATATTAAATTTGCTTTATATTTTTAGGTGCTTCAATATTGGGCACATATATATTGTTATATCCTCTTCATGAATTAACCCCTTTATCATTATATAATGACCTTCTTTGTTTTTTTTTTACACTTTTTGACCTAAATTCTATTTTAAACCTATTTTAAATAGGGATAGAGTGTGAGGGATTTTAAATGAATAAACAAATGTATACATATACTGTATTTTACATAAAGATGTGCATACAGTACTTTTGCCCTATCAAAAATTAAAATATATTTCTAGGCCAAAATGGATTTCAGAGAATACTTGAAAATCTACACATGATAAAAACTGCATAAATTAGTATGGTTAATTTATAGTTGACTGTCTTGGTGGTATATGTTTTAGTTGGGACATATAGAAAAATATTCTTCATCAGATTTTGATATAGTAAGAAAAATGACTTTTGTTACTTATTGAGTGTGTCTTTCTCTCAGCAGCAAACCCTATGGTATTAAATGAAATAGCCACATAGTAAATTAAAACTTGTTTTGCATGGTCAGTAACGTGTTTTCAACAGTTAATCCTTTAACAAAATACAGAGCATATTAATTTGTTAATTACGGTCATGCATTGCATAATGATTATTCAGTCAATGATGGTCCCATAAAATTATGATGCCATATTTTCACTCTACGTTTTCTATGTTTAGATATGTTTAGATACAGAAATATAATACTTGCCATTATCTTACAGTTGCCTACAGTATTCAGTAGAGTAACACGATGTACAGGTTTGTAGCCTAGGGGCAATAGGCCGTGCCATGGAGCCTAGATGTAAGCTCTACTGCCTAGGTTTGTGTAAGTGCACTCTGTGTTTGCACAGTGATGGAATCGCCTGACAACACATTTCTCAGAATGTATCCCCATCATTAAGTGATGCATGACTATAATTATTATTGTTATTAATATCACAGCAAAGGATTGGTACAAAACTGGGACAATTTTTAATGCAATAGCATAAAGTCTCATGAGAGTGAGGAGGAAAATTCTTACATTAATATGTATCTGAATTGCATGTTCTGTATGAAAATATATTTATTGAATCATTTCCTAGCAGTTCCTCACTGACATAAGAATAGTATTCTCATAAAGAACTAAGATAATATTGGGTACTGTTGTGTAGGCAGTTTTAGTTAACAGTTTGAACACAACGCCCAAAACTTCAAATAAGGTGCTAACGATGTATGGGTGACAGTTCTATGGTATGAAAAGTAATACGGAGCTTCTTATCAATTGTGAGTCAGAATTTGGCCACCACTTAGGAAGAGAGCTCATTTCTCATATCTTATCAGAGTCTAATAATAGAATTTCTTTTAGATGTTTGATCAAAAACAGTGTCAGCAAAGTTACTATACAGTGGTTAAATTATACAATTATTAAGTATATAGTATATATACTCAGAACTCAGTGCAAAGAATATATTTCTTTACATACTTACAGATATTCATGGGTTAAAACTCACTCTGTTGCATAACAAACAGTGGTGGAAAGTGATATAGATGAGGCACGCATTTACTTTAAGCTAATCCCAACATGTCATTTCCGGGACTGAAATATTTAATAAATTTGGTGGAGAGCAGTCTGGAGGAGGAAGTTAGAGCATGTTTGGGCATCTCCCTATGTACACACTTTCCCAGGCTGACTATGACTGAACCTTTGGTGAGCTTAGAAGAAAAGTACATGTATTATAAAGTTTACGTTGCAATACAAGGACTGCTTTTAAAGCTGCTTGCTGACAGTGATAATAACTGCCATTTATTGAGCTCTTATGCATCAGGCACCTTGCAAAGTGCTTAATAGGAATGCCTGACTTAATTCTCAAAAATATGAT
Organism: Mirza zaza; assembly: GCA_008750895.1. Taxonomy (NCBI): domain Eukaryota; kingdom Metazoa; phylum Chordata; class Mammalia; order Primates; family Cheirogaleidae; genus Mirza; species Mirza zaza. The sequence goes on along the minus strand of VSMD01115525.1, from coordinate 22,402 downwards.
AAGAAAAATCAGTTTAGAAAAAAATGTTTCTTACTTTGAGGTGCTTCAGTTGTACCAAGTACAGGTCCTCTGTCTGGAATTCAGAACATTTAAATCAGTCTGGGAAAATGGAACTAACACTTCCAATCAGTTAGGGAGGTTGAGTCCTAGTTCGTGCACACCACACATCACTAAGGGATTTGGGATCAATCTAATAATTTACTAAACTGTTTTTACCAAATAAGTAATTCAGGGAAACATAATATTGTCAAAGTGTACGTTAAAATTTAAATAATTCAGGTAATATAGAAAGCAGTAGAGTAGAAATAGATAAGCCCTTCCTTTGCTTAGCCTCCAGGCCCCAACCTGGCCCATTTGCTTCCTGATGGTAATTACTGTGAAGAGAATGGTCTATGGTCTCTAAGATTCTTGAAAAATGCATTTACATGGATACACGTGTTTCTGTGTATTTATAGTATTTCTTTCCTCCCAAATGGGAAACTTCTACCTGCATTGTTCTGTAGCTTCTTTCACTTGACAGTATATTAAAACATGTGATTCTCTATTCTTTTTAGCTGATGGATTATATTTCTTAAAATGAATCTAATAATTTGTTTAACAGTTTTCCTATTGAGGGACATTAGGTAGTTCCAACACTTCACTAATATAAAAATGACGCAGTGAACTCTATGCAGACATTGAGTGTTTGACTGTAGGGTTGAGTCAGATGTGGAAATGTTGGGTTGTGGAGCATGAGCCATTAACCTTTCAAAAGACACTTCCAAATTGTCCACGATCAGCACTGTGCTGGTATGACTTTACATCAGCATTGTAGGACAGTGCCTATTTCCCATCTTCACCAAGATGGAAATTATAAATGATTAATTATTATTAAAATATTAATGTTGCATAAAAGTGATACCTTGTTATTTTAAATTTGCATTTCCCTGATTCCTAGTGAAGTTGAACATTGCCTTCTGTTTAGTGACCAATGGTATGTCTGTGTGTGGGCGCACGTATGTGAATTATATGTTCATATTATTTGCCTATTTTTGATTGAAATAAAATTTATTAATTTTTAAATGTATATTAACATTTAAAACTTTTTTTCTCTTTTTGTTGGGGGTGCAGTCTGATCTGTTAGTTTCTGTTGTAGAACTTACAATCTAATTGGGATATGGATAATTTATGTAAATGAGGCATGTGTGCTTGAAAAGAATGTGTTTTCTTCAGTTGAATGCAGTTTTTCAAGTTTAATTGGATTGTCCTGTGTGGCTTGCTCTACCCCTAACAGAATTCTTTGAGTTCCTGAGGTGACGCTGACAGATTTGCTGGACATGTAGCTACAGAAAGCCCCTGGTGTCACTTTCCCAACCATATCATAGGATTTGGTTTAGATGCAAGTTACAAAAATCCAAATATCTAAAGCTCAGAAAAGGCCAGAATTTCTTTTATTTTCCCCTAAAAGTATCAGGTAACATGCTCCAGGGCCATGCTTTATGTTGTCAAGTCCAGTCCCCTCCTGTCTTACTGTTCTGATGTATGTGGCCTCCATCCTAAATTTATCTGATTGCCCAAGATGGCTGCTTCAGCTCCAGACATCACATACACATTCTCTGTGGAGCATGGAAAAAGAGGAGAAGGCACATCCTACTAGGGATGTCTAGAAAAATCTAGAGGACATTTCTCAAAAGATGCACACAGCACTTTTGATTACACCACAGCCAAGTCACACGATCACATCTATTAAACAGCTACAGGGCAAGCTAGGAAATGTGTCTATTTCAGTTAGCCCGGGACCAGCTGAATTTTGGGAGTTCTTTACTAAGAAAAAGATGAATAGATATTAAGTAACAATAAGCATTGTCTGCTATAACTGTCTGTCAATATGTACATCCATCAATTATTAATAATAGTTTATTGAATACAAGTGTCTTCCAGTGTAAAAGATACTGCACTTACCTTTGTGTGTGATCTTTGCTAAAATACTTAGAATTCCACCTTTTCTACCTCCTAAAACACAGCACTGAGCATGCCTTGCCCTTCCTTAAGAGCCTCTTTAGCAACTGCTAGTTGCCTGCAGAGTGGCAACCGGACTTCCTAGCACGATAGGCAAGTCTGCACTGAGCTCTCCACATCTGCAGTTACCAGGCTCACACTCACTTCCTGTGCTCCGTGTAACCTGTCATCTTGCCAAAGAGTCATCTTTGCTTTCCCTGCGCAGCCGGAAGCCCGTGTTAGTTCCTGTGCTGACAACACTCCTTTCTCATCTTAGTTAGTGCCTTTTCTCTGCTGTTTACGTGGAGAAATCTCCTCTTGCTTTCCATATCATATCCAAAAGCCACTCGTTCTCCAAGCCATTTCGGATCACCGAGTGTCATCTCCTTGTGGAACCTCCGCAGCCGTTTATCTTTCCTGTGCTCCTGTCATCGTGGGCACAGTCTTGTGTCTCTGCCTCACATTGAGGCGCTGGAGGACAGGTCCAGTGCCTGACTTATGTTCCCATCCGCTGTGGTGCCTTCGCATGTGCAGAGCACTGGACAACACGTCAACAAAAGGGGTCAAAGTGGAAGATTTATTGCTCCAAAGATGTGTGCATCCAGTGCCATGATATTTATTTTATGCAATCGAAATGATCATATTACATTAATGTGATTTATACTTTGTGTGGTCCAAACTGACATTATTGGTGCTCGATCATAGTAATAAGTAGAGAGATACATTTATTGCAAAGATAGCATAACTAGCTGCAGGTGGTGAGAGAACACACGATACCACTTACTGGCATATCTTCCTATTTTAACAGATTTATTCTTAGCCAAATAGAAGAAGCAGAATTTAGAAACAATGCCAATTCCTGAAACTGGATTCATAGGGGCAGTTTATTTCATAAACTTTGGGAGGGATGGATGAAACATCTTGGAGGCCCCACTTGTGCCTCCAAATTGGGATAAGAAATGGGTATCTGATTTTGCAGTGGAAACTATTTGTAGATAATCTTATCCGGTGCTCTTACACTTATACTTTCAGTGTCAGTCAGGATTTTTTTTTTTTTTGCACCAGACTGAATCCTGACAAAATTTGTCTTGGTTTCTTTAAGATGAATTAATTAACAGGGTTTGATATAGTTTGTGACATGGATCTTGATAACAGCTATTACTTTTATGCCATAGATATACTTAGAACATGTGTTTTAACTATATTTTTGAGCCTTGGCCCAGATACTTGGAACAAATCTCATCTTTTGACAGAAACAGAAACAGTCCTTTGTTAGACAGCTGAGTAGGCAGGTAGAAACTGTCTGGTTTTTATCACACCCATTTGTAAATTACCAGTTTCTGTGTATTCATCTTGAGAGATGCAAAAAAGGCTACATTTGGTAAAAGTCATTTATTCATAATATAATAGAAAGGTAAGTAAAGGAGAAATAAAAATACAATGCTAACTAAAAATCTCTTCATGCTTAATGAGTGAGATACTAGAAATATAGCTATTAAAATTAGAATCAATATATGAATGTCTGTTATCATCACTGTTATTTGAAACTATTCTGGAAGTATTAGCTAATGCAATTAGGAAAGAGAACAAAAAAATGGGCATACATGTTTTCCCCCCACACTTGTATTGACAGAGAATATTACTCTTTGTCTTCACCCAGAAATTACAACAACAAAAACTAAACTAGAAACTCATTATTATTTTATTTGCGTTTCGTTGATGAATGGGAGATTGGTTTCTTTTCATAAGTTTTTTGACGATGTTAAGGATGAAATATGAAATGTTTACTTGTGGCAATAACTGGAGACAGGGAAGGAAGAATTCTGATTGGCGTCACCCTTCAATAATTCCACCCCCCACCCCCCACCCCCTGCACACACGCACACATGCACACACGTACATGCATGTATGTACAGACACACTCTTGAGGCAAAGATACAAGACTACAAGCTGGCAGGTTTTTGTTCTGCTAGGAGACCAAAAAAAAAAAAAATCAATCTGGAAGAGCGGGACATGGCAAAGGATTGGTTCTGGGAAAAGGTTTTGGGGCCTCTGAGCTGACGCTGTGTATTTGGAGCGTGATCTAGGGAAGGTTTGTCTGAATTTGAAAAGTACGACTCTTTGACTTGGCAATGACATCTCAGGGGATGCACTCTAAGGGTATAGTTATACACATCTGAAATGATTCGTGTACGAGGATATTGATTTCAGTCTTGTTTGTGATACAGGAACATTGGGAAAAGCCTAAAGGCTCACCCATAAGGACTGGTGAATGGTTATGTGAATTGTGGCACCTCAACGCAGGGGTCACTGTGAGGCCAGTGAAAGGTACTGACTTGGAAAGATTTCTACATTCTATTGTTGAGGGACAGAAATCAGGTTATGGGATACATGTGTGCTCCAACCTCAGTAGCTGACTAGATAGATATCTAAACATACCCACGAGTGTACAGCAATAGCTGGAGAAGACATTTACTAAAACACTGACACTGGTAATTAAAAGTTAATTGGGAAGATACGTGTAAGTATGAAGCTGTTAGATAGTAATGGAAGATATTTACAATGAACCCTTAAGGTCACAGAGTTTCAGAGAAGGGGAAGGTCATTGTAGCACCAGGGATCAAAGAGGGTCTCATGCGGTGGGAAACACTTATCAGAGTTAGGATTTGAATAGGTGGAGAGGCAGGAACAGCATTTTAGGTATGGGGATCAGCAGTTATTCCTCCATGTTCTTGTGAAGCTGGCGCCAAGAACCAAAGTAAGTGATGGCCTTCAGAATCGAGGAGCTTACAGTCTAGTGGAGAATAAAAGCAAGTAAATGGCCATTGAGTGTGGTAAGTGGGTTTCCAGGGCCTGGAGAGCGGGACTCTCCATACATATTCATTTTGAGCAGTGAAAACTACAGCAGGAATTGGCTCTCTTAGCTTCCTGCTGGCACCTCTACATTCCAAGAATTCTTTATATTAAATGATATAATGGTAACTCCTATCAAAATCAATTAGTTTTATCTGTTTATGGACTTCGTTTAAATGGAATCTTATGGTGCTTACAGTTTTGTCTTGGGCTTCTTTAGCTTAACATTATATTTGTGAGATTCGTGTATGTGGTCGAGGGCAGCAGTAGTTTGCTTTTCTTATTGCTGTGTAGTATTCTGTTGCGTGGATATACCACAGATGCAGAGCATTGGTAAGCTATGCTGTTCTCTTTCTCCTGGGACCAGTGGGCTACCCAGGTGGGCATGTTGTTCTTAAGGAGACGGTTGAAGCATAAAGGACCATAACAGAGCACGCAATCACACACCTGCTAAACGTTCCATCGGCCAAAGCAAATTCCAAGGCTGGGTCCAAAGTCAAGGCACAGGGAAATGCGTTTCTCCTACGGAGGCAGAGGAAACTGCAGAGTTACGTGAGTTTGGGCATGGATGCAGGGAAAGGGGAAGACTTGGGGCCCTAATGCATTCAGTGACGCTGGGTCACAGGGCGTATGTATGTGTGGCTTTTAGTAGATACTGTCAAAGAGTTTTCCAAGTGCTTGTATCAATTTATGCTCCCACCAGCAATGTAAGCAAACTCTAGTTGCTCCACATCCTCGCCAACACTTGGTGTTGAATTCTTAGGATTTTTGATTCTAACCACAGCACCCAGGAACCATCTGTAATATAAAAGGATTCCCTCCTCACCTCAGCTTTCCATTACACTTCCTCTTCATTTCATTTAGGCCCTAGGTCATTAAAACAAGGTGCATTTAGTGTCTTTCCAAGAAGACCTTACTTACATTTCAAAGGAAGGCGTTGGAAGTTGAGGTCAGGGGTTCAGGGAGGAGCGGTGCTGTGCAGGATAAGAGGGTGCTGGGTGAGCAGATGGGAGGGGACGGCTAACAGGTGGCTACAGGTGGCTGGGAAGGATGGGTGGATAGGGCAGTAGGGACAGGCAGTGGAAGGGGAGGGTCACTTATTCCCTCTTCCCCTTTCTCCATCACCACACCCAGTGGTCTGCACTTGCTTTTGGGCAGGATAAGTAATGATCATGGTTGGAAGTTGGTACCAGGGAAAGATTGCCAAATGTTAGTGGGTCTGTATAGGCTAGTGAGGAAAGAAGGAAAGAGGAGAGGAAAATTCCATGTAGCCAGTGAATCTGGTCGATTTCTGGGTAGCCATTCTTTTAGAAGGGGTGTCTAAAAGTGGGATTATTAAATATGTTACAGTCATGCTATCTATATGTTATTACCCATTATAAGTATTTTCTTCCACAAATTTAATACTGTGAGTTGGTTTTCCATTATCCAAAAATAAATTCATGCCATTTGTTTCCCATCACTTTGAGTACTTAATTCCTACTCTGATCATTTATTAAATGGTTGTGCTGCTGAAAGTGATAGACTGCACTCTCCCCAGACTTTTCCTTCAAATTTCCTAAAGCATGCAATATAAAAAAGAGGCAGAAGAGTAAGAAAACACTCATTATGGAAATTTCCCCATGGTGTGTTGGTGCTACAGAGACTTGATGGTGGCAAAGACATTTCCTGGAATGGATAATTGGATGAGCTGTGAACCAAGAGTCTCTGCCTGGGTTCTGTCGCTCATTCAGTGGATTGGGTGTACTCATTGAATGTGTACATTAGGCAAGACAGTGGCAAGGCAGAGTCGAAGGATACAGTGATGAATTACGCTTTCTGTCTTGAAGAACTTCTAGTAGAACGTAGGCAAGGGACTCAAACAACTGCAAACCGAGGTGCAGAGTGTTAGGATTGCTGTGTCACCATGCAATATTAGTGGCGTAAATAGATCCAGTAGACTCCACTGTCTGGGAGTGACTGCTCTGAAACAATTAGGGACAGATTCATGGTCATTCAGCATAACTGGGAGATCCCAAATTCAGATTTCCATGGGACACATTAAAGATCATCTAGACCAAGCCTCTCTACTCAGAGAGGAGGTGAGGTAGCCAAGTTCCCAGAGATAGTTAGTGGCCAAGCTGTGTCTGGAACCAGGACCTGCTATGTTTCACAAGCAGTTTCACAGTTGAGGGCATGGTTTAATAAGCCCACCAATCAATCAGATTTTGAGTCTATCTGCATTTACTTCCTTTGTAAGCTTGGGCCAGTATTTTTATTTTTTATTGAAAATATTGTTTATTTTATTTTATTATTTTTTAATATATACTTTTTATTTCTGCATATTACTGGGGTACAAATGTTTAGGTTATGTATATTGCCTTTGCCCTGCAAGAATCAGAGCTACAAGCGTGCCCATCCCCCAGACGGTGCGCATCGCACCCATTAGGTGTGAATAGTCCCATTCCCTCCTCCCCCACTTTACTTTAGTGTCCCAGTATTTTTGGCTACGATGAGTGGGGATAATAATAGTAGTAACTGCGTCATAGGGTTTTGGGGAGATTAAGTGAAATGATGCACATAATGCATTAAGCAGAGTGACACATGGAAAAATCACTGAATAAACGTCAGCTGGCTTTAGCAGTGATTTTTAAATAAAGGGCTTTATAGTTTGTGTGTAAAGAGAGACTAAGTACTGGTTCAGGGTGTTCTTGGAACTCCCTACATATTGACCAGTCGAGACCTGTTCCACTGTTCCTGACCCTTTCTGTAAATGCAGTCACGTCAAAGATGGTATCCACTACGATATCAAGTGAAAGGGAGCCCTTTGAAATGTTCCTTTCTTTTGAGAAAATTGATCTGAGTACTATTGAGATACTTCCAGTGTTTCCATTCTGGTAAACTTAAAAGCAGTTGGTTCAGCATGTTCTCCGTCTCTCTCTCCCCCTCCCCCTTTCTCTTTCTCTCTATTGCCCCTCTCATCAGTCTCTATCTCAAGCTCTTTATGATTTTTTAGCACAAAATAGCTAAGCTAGAACTTCCAATTATTTTCATTGATATCTAGTCTTCTGCGAAGTACTATAACGGAAGGCAAGAGATGTGTTTCTTAAGAAATGTGGCTGCTGCAGCCTGCAGGTCTGCCACTGCACTACCTGGCCTGCTTTCAAATTGTGTTATAGTTGAAAGCTAAATTGAGATTATTGATTGTCCTCCCAGTTTAGCTATTTTGCCACAAACTTAAAAAACTCGGAAACAACATAGCCCAAACAGTTTCTTCTGCTTCTAACAGCCTTTCAAATCAGAACTTTGACTTAGTTTCAGGTTTTTAGTCCTCAGAGCTGCAAAGTGCCTTAGACATTGTCTACTCGAAACCCCCAAGATCATAGAGCTTAAGGAGTTAGCCCTGAAGTCCTGTCCCTGAATCAAGGGAGGGGCAGGGATCTTATTTCTATTCTTCAAGTTGTGGTGAACCAGAGAGAACTCTGCAGTTTTGAGTTAAGGTAGTCCTCAACATGAATACTCCCTTTGAAACCATCAGAGCTAAAGAGAAGAATTAGAGTGCTTTCAGCAAATGAAGGGCTTTGCTCAACTGTACCTTGTTTTGCTTATCCATGAGGTTCATGGGAGCTGACTGATGGGTAACAGGCACCAACTTCCGTGGGTTAGAAGGATTTAGTATAACATAAGAAGGCCATGGCAAGGGGTTATAGGGACACTGCCTGCTCCTTTATTTTAAGACAATAGAAACAAAAATGTTCTTGACATTTGGACAGTGATATTAACAAGACCATCACCTATTTGTGACTGAGGAGTTTGTCTTTATGTCCCAATTCTTTTGATTATTTACAAAATCAAGGAATTTTCTCCTGTTTTTGAAAATTATTGTGAGCTTTGATTTGAAATCTTCAATCACTGAATAAAACTGGATGTGACACTCCATTTATGGAATTTGTGAGGGGATGTATTTGAAGGAGAAATAAGGGATTTGAAACACTTTCACATAAAACCATAAAAAAGGTGAAATTTTATCTAATTATTTACTTTGGACAAATAGGACAAAACTTACCTAGAAATGTCAGGAAGTTTACTACCTACTTGAGGGTCATATGTCACATGAATATGGAAATGTGGAGATAGTGATTCTGTTAAAAGTGGCATATCTTTATGTATTTTTTTTTTTTTTTATGAAAGCATGTGCTGGAATGAGAAAAAAGGGAAAGATTTATATTTTTCCAAAATCCATTTCTTTCAGTATCTGGTCTTCTCAACACATTTATCATATTATATAGTGTACATATGTTTGGCCCCTTATTCTGAAATCACCTTTTCTTTCATGAAGAACAGTTATTAGTCTGCTTGGGTCACCATAACAAAACACCATACACTGGCGGCTTAAACAACAGAAATTTATTTCTCATGGTTCTGGAGGTGGCAAAGTCCAATGTAAAAGTGCTAGCAGATTGGATTCCTGGTGATGGTTCTTTTCTTAATCTGGGTTTAGGTTTGCAGATGGCTGCATTTTTATTGTGTTCTCACATGATAGGAGGTCATGGCTAGTGGGGAGAGAGAGAGAGGTATTGAGAGAGATCACTTTTCCTCTTCTTATAGGGCCACAGTCCTGTAACATTGGAGACCCACCTATTTGAACTTATTAAACCTCAACTACCTCCTAATAACTCTGTTTCCAGATGCAGTCACCTTGGGAGTTTGGGCTTCAACATAGGGGTTTTGGAAAGTCATAATTAAGTTCATAGCAGAAACTTACTTTTGGTCTTAGGTAGGTACCTACAAATCTAAATCATTTTAGTCATTAATTTTATTTAAAGCCTGAGAATGCAACTGAGATTTAGTTTACAAATTCCACCCAGTTATCTCAGTGAAGAGTAAGCCCTCCAGGATTCCCTGGGCATGATGGAAAAGTCCAGAAAAGCTTGCTTTGCTCCCAAATTTGTATACCTTTCCCCACCAAATTTACTTCTTTTTCTTTAAACAATAGATTACTTGAGAGCTGTTGATACATCAGCACCAATAAAGAGAATAGAACCCCTCAAAGAACAGGGGGTGGAGGTGGAGGGCAGGGGCCAGGAAAGGGACCAAGTCTTGGACCCTCTTTGAAGGAACTTGCTAGAGAGGGAGACTGGTCCTTGACAGTCTGGTGGCTACAGAAGAGACCCAGCACCAGGGCACAAAGCAGGACAAGGAGGAAATGGAAGAGATGCAAGAACTGGAATTTGAGGACAGAAACAACAATTACATAACGTACCTCACCTCTCGATTATTCTAGCGCTACAAAATGCTTGCAATGTAGATAATTAATGTGTTTAGTATTTTCCAATGTTTAATGATCTCTGAAATTTTTAAATACATTTTTAATTTTAGAATAGTTTTAGATGTACTGAAAAGTTGCAAAGATACCACAAAGAGCTCCTGTATGGCTTGTACCCAGTGTTCCCTAATGTTCACGTCGTACAGGCATACCTTGTTTTATTGTATTTCACTTACTGTACTTTGCAGATACTACAATTTAAAAAAAAATTGAGAGTTTGGGGAAATCCTGAGTTGATCAAGTCTATCAATGCCATGTTTCCAATAGCGTGTGCTCATTTCATGTATCTGCGTCACATTTTGGTAATTCTCACAATATTTCAATCTTTTTTATTATTATATCTTATAGTGGTCTGTGATCAGTGGTCTTAGATGTTAGTTACTGTTGTAATTGTTCTGGGATGCCATGAACCATGCCTATATAGGAATTAATTGATGAATGGTGTCTGTGTTCTGACTGTTCCACCGGCTGGCCTTTCCCCATCTCTCTCCCTCTCCTGTGTCCTCCCTATTCCTGAGACATCACAATATTGAAATTAGGCCAATGAATAGCCACACAGTGCCCTTTAAGTGTTCAAGTGAAAGGAAGAGTCACATGTCTCTCACTTTAAATCAAAAGCCAGAAGTGATTAAGCTTAGCGAGGAAGGTATGTTGAAAGCCTAGAAAGGCTGAAAGCCAAGTTCTCATGCCAAACAGCCAAGTCATGAATGCAAAAAAAAAAAAAAAAAAAAACTAAACTAAACAGTTGTTGAAGGAAATTAAATATGCTACTCCAGTGAACACACCAATAATAAGAACGTGAAATAGCCTTATTGCTAATATGGAGAAAGTTTTAGTGGTCTGGTTAGAAAATCAAATCAGCTACAACATTCCCTCAAGCCAATGCCTAATCCAGAGCAAGGGTCTACCTCTCTTCAATTTCGTGAGATCTGAGAGAGGTGAGAAAGCTGCAGGAGAGAAGTTAGAAGCTAGCAGAAGTTGGTTTATGAGGCTTAAGAAAAGAAGCCATCTCTGGAACATAAAGGTGCAAAGTAAAACAGCAAGTGCTGATGCAGAAGCTGCAGCAAGTCATCCAAAAGAACTAATTAAGATAGTCAGTAGAGGTGGCAGCACTAAACAACAGATTTTCAACAGACTAAACACCCCTTCTGTTGGAGGATGATGTCATATAAGACTTTTTCACGGCTAAAAAGAAGTCAATGCCTGGCATCAAAGCTTCAAAGGACAGGCTGACTCCCTTGTTAGGGGCTATGGCAGCTAGTGAAAATTAAAGTGAAAGCCAATGCTCATTTACCACTGCAAAAATCCTAGGGCCCTTAATTAAGAATTACACTAAATTTGTTCTGCCTATGCTCTAGAAATGTACAGCAAAGCCCGGATGATAGCCCATCTGTTTACAGGGTGATTTAATAAATAGTTTAAGTCCACTGTTGAGACCTACTGCTCAGAAAAAAGATTCCTTTCAAAATATTACTGCTCACTGAAAATGCATCTAGTCACCTAAGAGCTCTGATGGAGATGCACAAGCAGGTTAATATTTCTACTCACAGAGCATGTATTCTGCAGCCCATCAAATAAAGAGTAATCTTGACTTTTAAGTCTTATTATTATTTAAGAAATACGTTTTGGAAGGCTATACCTGCCACAGATAGTGGTTTCTCTGATGGATCTTAGCAAAATAAATTAAAAACCTTCTGGAAAGAATTCACCATTTTACATGCCATTGAGAACATTCATGATTCCTGGGAGAAGGTCAGAATACCAGCATTAGTGTAAGTTCGGAAGAAGTTGATTTCAGCCATCATGGATGACTTTGAGGAACTCAATATTTCAGTGGTGGAAGTCACTACAGATGTGGTGGAAACAGCAAGAGAACTAGGATTAGAAGTAGAGCCTGAAGATATGACTAAATTGTTGCAATCTCATAATAAAACTTTAACAGCTGAAGAGGTGCTTCTTATGGATGAGCAAAGAAAGTGGTTTCTTGAGAGGGAATCTAGTCCTGGTGAAGATGCTGTGAACATTGTTGAAATGACAATAAAGAAATTAGAATATTATAGTAGCTTAGTTGATAAAGCAGTGGAAGGATTTGAGATGATCAACTCCAATTTTGAAAGAAGTTACAATGTGGGTAAAATGCTATAAAACAGCATTTCATGCTACAGAGAAATCTTTCATGAAAAGGAACATGTGGCAACAAATCAATGTGGCAAACTTCATTGTCTTATTTTAAGAAATTGCCACAGCCATGCCAAACTTAAGCAACCACCAACCTGATCAGTCAGCAGCCATCAACATCTAGGCAAGATCCTCCACTAGCAAAAAATTTATGACCTGCTAAAGGCTCAGATGATCACTACCTTTTTTTTTTTTTTTTAGCAATATAGTGTTTTTTACTTCAGGTATATGCTTTGTGTGTGTGTGTGTGTGTTTTATAGATTTGCTATTGCGCACTTATTAAACTACAATAAAATGTAAACATTACTTTTATATGCACTGAGAAACCAAAAAATTCTTGCGACTCACGTTATTGTGATACTAGCTTTATTGCAGTGGTCTGGAACCAAACCTGCAATATCTTGGAGGTATGCCTGTATATTACTATGGTACACTTGTCACAACTAAGAAACGAACTTAATGTGCGATGTGCACCATCTGGGGGATGGACACGCTTGAAGCTCTGACTCAGGTGGGGCAAAGACACTATACATAACCTAAACATTTGTACCCCCATAATATGCTGAAATAAAAAAGAAAAAATTAAAATTAAAAATAATAATGATAAAAAAGAAACAACACTGGCGTGTTATTATTGACTAAGCTTCACAAGTTACTGGGATTTCACTAATATCCTTTTTCTCTGCCAGAATCCTATCCAGGGGGCCAGATGCCATTTAGTCATCATGTCCCTTTTACTTTTTGTCCTGTCTGTGACAGTTTTTGATGGCCTTGATAGTTTTGAAAATTACTGGTCAGGTGTCTTATAGAATGCCCTTCTATTTGGGTTTGCATGATGTTCCCATGGATAGATGGGATTATGGTTTTAGGGAAGGAAGACCAGAGAAGTGAAGTGTCTTTCTCATTATATCGTTTCAAGGGTGCATGCTATTAATGTGCCTTTTTGCTGTTGATGTTGGTCGTGATAACTTGTGTCTTAGTCCATTTTGTGCTGCTATAATAAGAATACCACAGACTGGGTAATTTATAAAGAACAGAAATTTATTCTCTCGTAGTTCTGGAGGCTGGGAAGTCTAAGATCAAGATACCTGGTTTCGCTGCTTCCAAAATGGTGCCTTGAGTGCTGTGTCCTTAGAGGGGAGAAACACCATGTCCTCACATGGTAGAATAGCAGAAGAGAGAGGAAAACCCCTCTTGAAAGCCCTTTTCTGTAGCAGTATTAATCCATTCATGAGGGCAGAGCTCTCAGGACCTAAATATCTTTCATTAGGCCCTACCTCCCAACACTGTTGCATTGAGGCTCAAGTTCCCAACACATAAATTTTGAGGAACACATTCAAACTATAGCAATTGGCTGAGGTAGTGTTTGTCAGATTTCTGCACTGTAAAGTTATTAATTCCTTCCCACCTCCTTTCATAATCTACTCTTTAAAAATAAGATGGTAAGTGCAGCCCACACCCAAAGGGTGGAGGTTCTTTGACTTTTTTAAATGAGCATATCAAACTCTCTTCTATTAACCTGCAGTGTCTACTCGAACCCCAATTCTTAATTCTAACCCTAATGGGAAGATTTTGTCTAATGATTTTCCTACAAGCTCCACATCCAACCTCTTTTTCTCATTTCTGTCAGTTGTCACTTTTAATTTTGCCGGTTTTCTATGGTGTGCTCATGGCATTTAAAACCCAGATTAAGAATGAAAACTCTAGTTAGTTATCCCCATGTTTCTACTTAATTTAAATGTTTGCTTAACAGCCTAAAAATTCAGATAATGAACTGAAAATTATTTTCTAATCGGCAGTGTTTGGCATTACTTTGGCACCACGAATTCCTCACGTGGCTATTAAATTGTGGTATAATTTCACTGCATGTGAAGCCATGTGACTCATATCTGGGCATTTCTCTGTGTGCTCAATACACAGATTGCAATATGTGATTTTGATTAAAAATCAAAATGCGTGCTTTAACAGAAAGCTGAAACCCTCAGATCGATTAAACAAGCTGATGGGAAACAAGACAGAGGATTGTGGAATAAAGAGGAGAGACGGACAATGAGCACGTGTTTAAGAGCTAGTGCTGGAGAATGAAGGAAGGGAATATAAGAGTTTGCAGAGTGGTACTATCGGAAAGTGTCCTGTTATGTACGTGGAGGGCAAGGAGAACCTGCTGGTGGCTGTATCTCCAGATGAATCATACACTGGGAGTGTGTGTGTGATCTGGGCATCGAGGAGCAATTTGTTAACTTCTACATTAAAGGGCACTAGTGGTCATCTTAATATTTAGAGACTGACTATTCAAGAGCATATTCTTAACTTGTGTTTTTTTTCTTCATTTCACAGTATTCATTGAGTTTTTCTTAGGAATAACAATGAACATTTTCTATGTGTAAATTGCTTTCACATGTATTATCTCAATAATTCCTTACTAAAATACATACTGTTAGTTTTATCATTAGTCCCATTTCACAGATGGATCTCTCGAGGCTTAGGGTGGTTAAACAGTTTATTCTGGGTCACTTGGTCAGAGATAAAGAAGTGGGAACTTGAGTTGGTTTTAATTAAATTCGGTTGGTTTCAGTTAACACAGATGGAGTGAGCATGGTCACTGCTAGGGCCTGCTGAACCCCAGGGGTCTACAGACTGGAGCTCTTAGACTCTAACACACTGCAGTTCACCACTTAAACTACTTCTGGAGTCCTGCCAGTATTTTGCAGAGGTTTTGCTACCAGGATGTCCAAGCTGGAGTGTCTTTCTGGGGAAACTCACCCAAACCCAAACCCCTTGCTCCATGCCACACTCCCCTGGACCTAGACACAGTTTTTTCAAGTATCTGCCTTCCTCTTATTGCCTTTGCTTCATTTCACAATTAGTCCCTCTTGGTTTAGGCAAAAAGGTTGAATTAGAGTTGATGGAAAAGCCTGTGTTCCTTGGCGTGCTAGCGGGGGCTCAGCTCTTGCTTAGGATAGTTCCCTTCCAAGGGCCCGTTCATGTGGAATAGTGTGTCAGGTTAGCTGCTCCAGGGATCAACAGGACGATAAATAAAGAAGACAAGAGAAGTTCCTTCTGGATGGGAGGAATGTCAGCATTCAGTGGCGTGGTGAGCCAGCTTGTGGGAGATGGGGAGGAGGAACAGGCCAGCTAGAGTGGACCAGGGTGGCCAGGTTGCCTTGGCTCATGGGACAGACCTAGTGTTGTTAGAGGGACAGGGACTGACTGGGAAATTGGAGCTGCGGCCAGATCAGGACTTACCTCCACATCAGCTGCCCTCTTTCACCCTGCTCAGCCTTGCTGACTCCAGCGTATCCACAGGGGCCTCTGAGTCTACACTCTGCTACCTTAGGAGTCAAAAATAGAGACAGGACAAAGGGTCCCTTAGAAGGATCTTGAATAGAATGAAAAGTCAAGGACAGGTGAGGAAATGAAGGCACAGAGAAAGGAGAAGGCAAGGGCATATATGGACAGGGCATTCTGTCCTGTTTAACATCTGATACTATTTCTCTTTACACATTAAAAGGTAAAATACAAAGAGTATGAATGGGGCATTCCCAGTAAGTGGTGCTAACACAGAAGAAGAGGCAGGGGTCACGGAAGCCATAACCGTGAGTGTCCCCTGGTCACCAGACGACACAGCGTGCAGTGCTCCACTGAAACCTGCCAATCCAGAGCTTGTAGGCAATTTGAATCCTTAAGGCAGAAGCTGGCCGTGTTGCAGTGCTCTAGATATATTTTGTTATCTGGTTGCCTTATGAGCTGTCTTCTTGGCTCAAGACACTTTTGGGCTCAGAAGGATTTTGAAATCCTCCCCAGTGGTCCTGGAGTGGAATTACTTCCAACCTCGTTATTTTTACAAGGAAAGTGAACCTGGGTGGAGGAGATGAGGACATAGGTCCGAGGCTGGGCAGAAAACCATGTTATGATTGTTAAGTTCTTGGATGCTTTTGCCTCTTAAAATCTTACCTTAGAAGTGGCTTGCCTTTGTAAAACATAATACAATGTAATCATTTCCCTCCGATTTTAACTACTTGTTGATAACTCTTTTGGTTTTGGAAACAGTGATGCCAGCTCTTCCAGTGAGGTGTTTAGACATTTTGGCCTGAGCGGGTACTGTATGACTAAGATAGACTCTGCTACTTTTCCTCTTTAAAATGATCGCAAGGTTGTCTTCTAAATTTTTGACAGTGACTCATGTGGAAACCATGGGTTGGCTCTGTTTTGCCTTTTAAAAATCTTTATATGAAAGTGATTTTCCAGAAAAATGAAAGGGACCCCCTCCCCCGTGCTGGTTGTTAAAGGCCTTGAGGGGGTCCTTGTGCCATTGAGGTAATGAACGTGAAGTACTTGGATGCTGGAAAGTACTTTTCACAGAATGCATGCTTTGGAGGCAACGCCACTCTTTTTGCTCAAGGTCAGAATATAGTGTACTCATATGTTTCTTGTCTATTGAGTTTCAATTCACATTTTCAAGGTGAATGGAAGTAGATTTTATTGGATTTTAAAAACATCAATTTTCTTCAAAATATTATAGTGATCGTGCTGTGTAGACAAGGGTGTCCCAAGCCGTTTAGCTTCTAATGGATGTGTTTCTCTCACACTTTTGTTGGATGACTTTCCAAGGACATCCTTCTTTTATTTTGCCAATAAATCACGGCGGGGGTTTTGCAGCTTATCAGTTTTCCAGATGGCCTTCACATCCTTGTGGACATTCTGGGCTCCTTAGGAAAGGGCCACAGCTTTGTTTTCATTTTGCTCTGTGCCTGAAACGTTGGGAGTGTTTATTGTTGATAAAGAGGACTTGAGCTGTTAAATGCCTCTTGCCTTTAGATTTAGGACCAGAAAGCAAGGTAGATGAGGACAGGAGCTCTCCACCAGTGGATTTCTAGCGCCTAGAATCATGCTTGGCACCTAGGAGGCACTCGGTAAACATGTGCATACCTAATGATTGCGCCTGGCGTCTCATACGGTATACAGACAGCCATTCGGTAAACTTCTCGGACATGTCCTGCCGAGAGGGTGGAGAGAAGAAGGGGAGGTGACCCAGAGGTTTCTTCCTCTGTTTGTTTGGTGACCATTAGACAATTCCTCCAATGTTCAGAATAAATCAAGAGTCCTACAGCTTTGGCCCTTTCCCATTCCCCCTTTGGTCTCACTGCCATTGCTTGACCTCACCATTACTTTAGGGGAAAAAAAAAAATTGTTTTTGAACAGGCACACATTCACTTGGGATGGCAGGAACATAATAAGTACTATATAGATATTAGTATTATGATATTAGTGATGCATCTGTGTTTTTCTGTTTTATTTGTTCTTAAAAATCATGAATGAGTGAACTTTAAGTTTTATTACATTTTGGTAAACCCTGAAGCATTGATGGAGAAAATAAGATTTCTTTCTCTCTTTACTTACTAACATTAAGAATTGTATCAACATATTTTTTAACGTTGAGCAGCGCTGCACAATTTGGTTTGCACAGATTTAGTTTAAGATTTTCATATTGAGGACATCAGGGAAATTTGTGTGTGTGCGCACACTGTCTTTGTCAGGTGGTGTAGACGTTATGCTGGTTTCATAGAAAGATCCAAAAACCTTCATTCCTTTTGTATGTGCATTGTGAATAACACTGGAATTATCTATTCTTTTAAGAATTCATAGAATTCGTTTGTGTGAAATTGATTTTGGCCGGTGCATTTCCAGAGGAATGTTCTTTGAAAATGTATTGTCGTTTCATTTGAGCTAATTGGTTATATATACAATTATCCATTCATACAGGTTTTTACATTTATTATAATATTTGTGAGCCAAGTAGTTTGTGTGATTCATATATTCCAGGAATAATCTGTGGTTATTTCTATATTCTGACTTCTATTTTTTTCTTTATTTTGATTATTTAAGGGTTTAATCTCATTTATTGGCCTTATGTTTCTTGACTTGGATGTTTAATTCTTTAAAAAAAGTCTCTTTTTAAAAAAAAATTATTAAGATAAGTATTTTAGGCTGTGAATTTTCCTCTGAGCACATCACAACAGTTTCTAGAGATTCCAATAGAGAACATTCCACTTTCACTATTTTCTGCATATTATATATTCTTGCTTTTAATATAATTTTTGACAGAAAGTTCATTTTGGAGAATTAAAATTTTTACAAGTGGCAGGGTCTTTGGGCTTTCTGTTTTTTTTTTTTCTTTTTCTTACAGATTTTTAGTTTTATTACACTGTGAACAGAAATTATTCTCTGTTTAATTTCTACTTTTGTCATTTATTGAGGCATTGTTTTGGCCTAGTAAATAATCAACGCATTCCATAAAAATATGTAAAGAAGTTGCATTCTCTGTTTTGGGATATGGAATTCCATTTATGTAACTTATTTTTTATTCTTACTGTTCACTTCACAATTCTTTGGCAGAGAGAAATTAACTTCAAAACTTCTGTAATTTTTATACTTCTGTAGTTCATAGAGGCTTTACTATGTAAATGTTGATGCCATTTTTAGAATTGTTAGATATTTGTTGGGGATTGCACTCTTTACAATCTTAAAATAACTTTTTCTTATTGGATGGTATTTTCTTTGAATTTAATGTGTTGTTATTAAGATCAAGATTCTTGATTTTTTGTTGGTGCTTGTTTGGGATGCTTTTACCCAAATTTGTTTATTTTCAACTTTTCTGAGTCACATTATTTTAAATGTTTCTTTACGTATAGCATACCATTTTTTTTCCTTGGAGGGGAAGCCTGGGGGTCTTTTTCTTTTGATTTTTTAATGTAATGGAAATTTATTTACTTATATAATAGAGGTGTTTTATGCTGTTGTTTCATCATTTAATTTTTTTATTATATGGTCTGGATTTGCTTGTATATTTTTTCCTATTATTTGGAAAGGTCATGTTACGTTGTAACTCTTTCAGATCAGGTAACTTTTATAACTGTAGCTTCATAGCTATATTTAGTTAATTACGTTTCTTTAGACAATATCTATTTTATATCCCATAAGACCCATGAAGAAAGAAGTATTTTTGAACTATTTCTCTAACCTTTCATCCTTTTCTTCTACCACCTAATTTTAATTGATTATTTTTAGCTAGTCCATTGTTTACTTTTGTATTTGTAATATACTTGAATTTCTGTTCCTTTTCCCTTACTAGATTTACATTTCATGTTTTTGCTTTGGCTATAAAAGATGAGTCAGTCCATGTACTTCCTCATCTCTTCTCTTCTCTTCCTGTGTACCCTGAGTTTTGTTAGTTACCCCTTTCCTACATTTGTCATCGTACATCCCATTTCTAGCCTATTCCATAGCCATAGTTCTCACAGTTGCTTTAATTTTCATTCTTTGTTTAAATGTATCCAGTGACCGCAGCTGTCATTTTACTATAGTTTTTATTTGTCTCTTGGCCTTCTTTGCTTAAGGACGTGGGAGAGGCCTTCCACCCTGTCCTGATACTGAATGCTGTGCCGAGAGGCCCAAGGTTAGCTAATGTCTTTCCCTTCCAGATAGAGTTATCTGTTTATCCTTTATGGACACTAGTAGGGTTTTTTTTGGTTTTTTTTTAATGACTGAAGTCCACTAACTTCATGTTTACCATTATAGATCAGATTTTTTCTGGTACCCAGGCTGCCCTTGGGATCTTTTATTTTACTTCTCAAACATTTTCTTGGATTACACATCTCTTTATTGTTTTTTCTGTCCTATTTGCTCTGTTTTCTTATTCTGGGACTCCATTTATGCAAATAAAGTTTCTCCTTCTCTAACTACTATCATTTTCTTCCTGAATTTTTAAGAGTGTATTTAATTTGTCCTGTTCCTTAATTTATAGGTGAGAAACTGAGGCATAGTAAGAGACAGGGCTGGCCAGGGGTTAAACCCAGGTCTGCCTCCCCTCTCCTGGAAAGAGCACCTTGTTCCTGTTGAAGATCTTTCCAAGTAGTCTTGTGTGCTCTCTCTGTCTCCCTCTGTCCTTCCCTCTCTTCCTTTTTGTTTTTTATATATCTTTCTCCCTGCCTCCCTTCTTTTTTTCTCTGTGTCTCATTCTCTCTCCCTCCCTTCCTTCTTTCCTATTGTCTTTGATAATCTTTTCCACATCTTTGAACTGAGGAAAGTGTTGCTGTAACTACATATGTAGTATTTTCCGTATTTTTTCAGTAGACATGGAGACGACCTGGACATTGCCAGCTACGTAATAACTACTTTTCATCTATCTCAGGACTTTAAAAATTTTTTCAATAGTGTTTTCCCCTTGTGCTATATGATCTCATTTCTTTAAAGATACTATTATTTATAATATTTTCCTTTGAACCTTTTTCCTTAAATTGTGGATCCAAAAACTGTAGGTGATATTCATAAGAGACTATGGCTGCATAACTTTTAAATATAAGAATATGCCAGAATTAAGCCACTTCCTTATTGTCAAAATTCTCATATTATCAAATTTTGTCCATATTTAAAACCATTTCATTAGGTTAGGGTCTGAGAAGTAGGGTTAATGAGCACTTTTCGGTGCCAATTTTTGTTTGCTTTTTAAGTGATTTTTATTATGAAATACTACATGTACAAAAATATAATACAAGTGCGAGCTTTGTTAAGGCTTAATCTATGTCTTAGGCCGTTTTGTGCTGCTATAACAGAATACTACCAATTAGGTAATTTGTAATGAACAAAAATCTATTGGCTGATGGAACTAGAGGCTCTGGGAAGCTTAAGATTGAAGGGCTGGCATCTGGCCAGGGCCGCCTTTCTGTGTTATCGTGTGGCAAAGGACAAAGAGAGTGAGAGAGCATGAGTTTGAATTTACAGCCTGAAACCTTTTTGTAGCTGGCATTAATCTGTTCATGAGGGTGGACCCCTCCTGACCTAAACACTTCCCACTAGGCCCCACCTCCCAGAACTGTTCCATTGGGGAATAAGTTTCCAACGTGTGATATTTGGGGTTCACATTCAACCTTAGAAAAATACACAATAGGAGATTGCTTATGAGAATGGCTGTGCCAGATGACATTCTCAACAGGATTGTGTGTGAGCGATGCTCTTCCCGTGCCGACCTTAGCATTTAGCCTCATGAGTTTTTAAATTTTGTTTTCAACTTAATAAAGGAAAAATGGCGCTTCATGGTTTTAACGTTTGCTTTTTTTTTATAAACGGAGTTGAGTAGTTTGCGATGTTTATCAGTCATTTGTATTTCTTCTGTGAATTTTCTGAAGAGGTCCTTTGCCCAGCTGCATGTGGGGTATTAGAGTCTTGCTTATTTCTTTTAAGGGCATTTCAAATATTTCAACTTTTTTCATATTTTTGCAAATATGTCTGTGCGTCTGCATTTGTGTGTGTGTGTATGTGTTTGTGCATGTTACAATTTTTTGATTCCTATTTAGGTAATTAGTTAGCTAGTGCTATGTAACAAAAGAATCTAAAACTCAGAGGTTTACAAAAATAATCCTTTGTTGTTGTTTGTTAGTCTTTATGTAGTCCCTGTGGTTTTCTGGTCTTTGGCTGTACTCTTTGTGTCCCCGTGGTCATATGTAGGGTAGAGATGTTTCTGCTAATGTCAGCTGAGCTCTCTCATATCTTGGGCCTTGGAAAGCTGGCTGATCTCTGACAGCCTAGACTAGGGCCAGTGGGCTCTCTGGCCTTCAGTTAGTTAGTTTTGCTTGTTCAAATGGCAGGGTTCCAGGACAGGTCAGGAACTGGTACTTAGCTACTTCTGACACATTCTCTTGGGAAAAGCAAATCAAGCCACAGAACCAGACCAGATTCAAAAGATGGGGAAATAGGCTCTACCTCTGAATGGAAGTAACTGCAAATTTTATATATTGCAAAGAGCATAATTACAAGGAGTGGCTAATTGGGGCCATATTTTTCAATCTTCTACAGTAGGTTACTTTAAAAAAATCTTTTTAGGATATTTTTTAATTCTACTGATTTAGTATTTCTTTTCTAGGATATATATCAAATAAATATTTTTATTAATTTTACTCTTTTTATTAAGTACATGAAGGCTTTCTTCACTATGTCTTTGATTATTGAACCTATTCCTGTTGTCCATGTTAATGTTAATTTCTAACTGCAGTGTGGAATTTGATTTGCCTGTTAATGTCTGATTATTTCTTT